>WSTG01000156.1:0-29012 GCA_019616325.1 Ceratobasidium sp. 394 | reverse complement strand
TTTCGAGCTTTCACGGGTCGTGGAACCGGGACCGTCCAGTTGGTGTGTACCTTTTCTTCTTCTGTGCCTAAGATTCCCCGAGTTGTTCATGTGATTTTGTTTATCCAGGATACTCTGTCGTCCGGATTCCGTTCAAGAAGGACGGTAGTGGTCCAGTTAAGGGGCCCGAGGCAAAGGATGGCTACGAAACTCTTGTCGGTATGGCAGATACGTCCAAGTGCCCGGACGAGTGTATTCGCCCTGTGGGGATCGTATTCGACCAGCAAGGCCGCATGATCGTTAGTTCGGATGATTCGGGAGAGGTAAGCGCCGAGATGACGTGTTGTGTTTGGTTTGAAAGCTAACTTGTTTGAAGATATTTATGGTCCAGCGTGTGTGATGGCGGGGTGGGAGGTGGATGTTTGGGACTTGAACACTGGACGGTAGTCTTGATGTGCTTGTGAGATATGGATTCTTGCAATGAAATTTTGGAACTACTTTTCGCGGAGCCTCCGGTTGGACCAAAGAGTTGAAATGGTGGGCTATGAGTCGGCCAATGATTGGATTAAACCTAAGAAAACAATCAAGTGCGCGTGGCCGACACGGAAGTAGAAAGTACCGATGTATGTTGGCGGAGCTACGCCAGAAATGGACAAAACAAGGGGAACGAATACATGTGACGGATGAACGCCAAACATTGGCATACCTAGCCACTCACACCATGCGCCACTATGATACACCCTCCGGCCGGTCTATCTACCATGCCTTACTAGATCAAGAGGTTAGGTCGGCGGGCACATCGAGTCTTGGACTTGAATTATCGCTTATTGGTGAATTATGATTAAGCAAAGGAAAACAAGATCCTCTACGGTTTCGGGCCAAAACCCGGTGCGAGAAGCGCCATCATCATATCTGGATCGTCATCGTCGTACCACACCACTGACCACTCGAAAACCGGCAAGTCAAACTCCTCCTCAATAACGCGCTTGCAATGAGCGTCAAAGACCGGATCCGGGTCAAGGTATTCCTTTTGTGAACTGTAGCGCCTGACTAGCATTAAACCAAATTTAGGATTGTCTTTTCGTCTCCGGTTCTCTACGCAAGTTGTAGTTAGGAGGGGCTGTTTGCGGAAATGGTCTGTACTCGCCAGCCCAGGGTATACCCTCCGAAAGAGGCAGTCCTCGCGGGTCTATGAACCACTATTTGGTGAGATATAGGATGTGGCTTTAACGGCCAACTCACAGCATAAAACCCGGCGAGCGATGGCATCACAAAAATTTCTGGTTCAAGCTACAGAGGACACCGGTGGCGGATGCGGCTAACGGAGACGTGGTAGAAAAGCGAGCGAGGATCGCTGCACCCTTAGCGCATGACACATGTCAAAAGGTGGTAGTGTGACAACACGACCATACTAGTGGCCGCCTTGTGCTTAAGAGTAGTGGCTGATCATGGTGTTCCTTTCATGGATGGCTCGTGATTATTGCCAGACCCGCGTGCCTGTGTTGCGTTTTTAGCTGTAGAAAAGGGCGGACATCCATAACATGAATGAACTATGTCGACATATGATGGTAAACATCCTTGTAGCCCTGTATGGAATATATAAAACGCTGCCACTCAACGAACCATACACTGCAATATCTAAGAACTGAGGAAAGAAAGAAAAAAGCAAGCACAAGTCAGCTGAACTGGCGCAAGGTGGGTATATGCGGTGACTTTTGAATCTGGGCGTCAATAAAGTTCCGCGTCACTCGATGTTCTACCTACTTTGGGTATATTTCAAGTATACTTACCATTGCCCTGGATGTTATACCAGTTTTCAAAGGCGCAACCCTCGGATGTTGATCGGAATGATAAGGTTGTGGTCGATTTTTCAACCCCGGATGTCCCACTCCCTACAAAGCGCTGCCGTGCTTGGAGTCAACCGCAAGTAACGCATCCTGGGAGATATTAGGGCGGTAAGTTGCATGAGGATACTAGGCTTGGGGCCTTGAAGGCTTGAAGGAGGAGGCCACGTGACGGATGAACGTCGAGCATTGCAACTAAATTCAAACACCACCACGAATGAATGCTATGTCAATGCCCCAGCGATGATATAGGCTCGGCGTTCATATCATGATCTGTGGGGTCGAGCTTTAGTTTGATAAGTGCTTCGAAATTGGCGTCACCTTAGGCTAGATCCGGGCTGGGTGAGGTCATGCCGTGCTCAGTTGCAACCATCGTAATGCAGCCGGTGGGCCACGGGTACCAGGTGGGTCCCTGGATCCACTGGCGCCTCCTGCTCCTGACTAGCGATACATCTCCTCTTCCCCGTCTCCACCGGTTCCATTCGTTAACGAGATTTCACAAAATATTCGGCCTGTTCATCTCGCTTGTTCCCTCGGTTTGGTTGTGCCCTCGTCATGTGTGACATGAGATGTATGCGTGCAAACTTTGGTAACGGAAAAGGAACGTTTCGGCTACTTGGTAAAGTGCAATGAGCATCTATCGAAGGAGAAATTCTACAATCGACCTACCTGGCGTCCCCAGTGCTGTCGTTGATGGGAGCAGCCATCGAAGCACACAGCGAGTCGTTTTGCCAAGCCACAGGCCCGACCGCCCGTCAAAGCTCTACCGTATTGAGGTTATGTCCTAAGGTGACGATGTCGGCGACCTGCGCGTTTAGCATCTATCATGAATCTAGTTACCGAAGCCCATTGCGTCATCTAGCAACTCCCAAGGTCAATATGCAATCCGAAATTTCAGGCGCCTTCTCTCTCAATCCGAATTCAACATCATCTCGGCATGGTTGTCATATTTTCCGCGGTATAGCGGACTCCTCTGGTCAGGGAGTTCTACGGACAGGATGCCCCTGAAATACCCGAGAGGTTCGTCTGGGGTGAAGTCTAATTCTCTCACTTCTACGTGGAGGCAGATACCCAAGGATAGTTTTTATGCCTTGGTCCCGGTCCAATACTACCTTAAGCATTTGAAAACACGTGAAAGGGCTCCACTATGATTCTGAACGTCCCTTGAATCGCTGGATCGAGTGCAAGTTTTATGAGAGCTTATCGACGAGCACTGGGTATATCTGGGCTGGCGAGCATTCAGACAAACTAGACAATTCTCCCCCCTCGACTTGTGCTCTGTCCTCTACCCAGAGTTCACTCCATGGATACTTATCTGATAATCCTGTTAATTTTTCTCTGCGCTCTGGTATACTACCTATTCTTCAGAAAGCATGCGACGTCCTTGCCTTTGCCTCCTTCTCCAACAGCACACCCCGTGCTCGGTCATCTACTTTCATTCCCGTCGTCTGACCAGCACCTGGCATACAGAGACATAAGCAAGCAGCTGAATAGTTAGTTCACTAGCCTCTCGCATGCTCTATGCTCACCGTTCATTAGGCGACATCATCTCCTACACAGTTCTGGGTCAGGTCATTGTAGTGCTCAACTCAGCGGAGGTAGCCGAAGACCTCCTTATCAAGCGGTCTGCGATCTATTCTGATCGTCCAGAGCTTCCAATGTTAAACGACGACAGGCTGTGAGTTGTTCGGGTTACGCCTTTCACGCGCCCTACTAACAGCATGCTAATTTCAGCCTCGGTTGGGGCAAAGAGACTGGGTTCATCCCTTATGGCGAACGATGGAATCAGCAACGGAAGATGACGCAGGCAGTGCTTCATCCAAGCGCGGGGGAAGAGCTCTGGCCCACAATGGTAAAACAAGCAAGGATTTCGATGCAGAGATTACTCCGAAATCCCGAGAATGCTGCAGCCGAGTTCCGATGGTAAGTTACGACTTAATCTCATTAATGGTGCTCAATTTAGTCGCATATAGGTTGACTGCGGCCAACATACTATCCTCGGTATATGGATACCAGCCGGCCTATCCTTCAGACGACTTGGTCTACATTGTCGAAACTGCCATTGACAGGCTTTGCGAAGCCGCTATAGCTGGAAGTATGAATGATATGTTATACAGATAAAGCGTATTTTGGCTGACCCGGAGCTCAGATTTCTATGTGAACACCATCCCATGGCTGAAATTCGTACCCTCGTGGTTCCCTGGAGCCGGTTGGAAGCGGAAAGCAAACGCCTGGCGGGCAGAGAAGGATAGAATGGTGAACGAGCCATTTGATTGGACGAAATCGCAGATGGTATGCACCATTGGGACTGAGTTGGCCGCGTGCCTGATAACACGCGTGCGATTTTAGTCCGCAGGACTTGCCTCCCCTTCCATCCTGAAGAACCTTCTGACCGAAATGGAAACCAATCCATCGTTCGAACACAGCGTCGAGGAAGAAGAAGATAGAATTCGTTGGGTAGTTGGCACGTTATACGCAGGTTAGTGTTCTCTGAAACATCGACTAACTGGCGCACTGAACATAAACTCATCCACTAGCTGGAGCTGATACGGTGTGGTCTTAAGCGTCTGATCGCTGTTTGCAGTGGCTCACCTCAAGTTTCAGACTGTTGCCAGTATAATGACCTTCATCATCGCCATGATCTTACACCCCGAAATCCAGGGGAAGGCCCAGGCGGAGCTGGACTCGGTATTAGGCGAAAACAGGCTACCGGAGCTGAGTGACCGCGATTCATTGCCCTATATTAATTGCATCTTGAAAGAGGTTGCTCGATGGAGCTCTGTTACGCCGCTTGGTACGTCCCTTGTGTCCGAAACAGCGCCGAAATGCTCAAGAGGAATCGCTATTTGAGTAGGTGTCGCTCACGCCTGCTCTCAAGAGGACGAGTATAAAGGTTATCGGGTTCCAAAAGGATCAATCGTGTGGGTATTCTGATTTTTTGTGACATTTCATTGCCCACTTGCTCACTCGATCCATGTAGCATTGGTAACACTTGGTAAGCCATCTCGTCCTTGGACATACTGCAGCCGAGCACATCGTAGAAATTCTCCCCACAGGGCAATCAGCAACGATCCTTCTGTTTATCCCGAGCCTCGGAAGTTCAACCATGACCGCTTTCTTGACCCATCTGTGCCTGAGGCACCGGCTTTTGGGTTCGGACGACGGTTTGTCCGACTTACCACCACTGGCTCTTAGTTGTCTGACCTCGATATAGGATCTGCCCTGGCTCCCACTTTGCCGAATCGAGCTTGTTCATTGTGGCGAGCACTGTATTGACGATCTTCAACATTACATCAACGCCGGGCAAACCAATCCCTGAAGCGAAATGGAAAATGGATGCACTTGTGGCGTGAGTAATGTGTTTTTGCGTATGAGTACTCTAACGACCTTAACGACTGTGTACTAAATGCAGGCATCCTCATCCATTCGACTGCACATTCACTCCGAGATCTGAGAGCCGTCGGCGTTTCATGGAGCAATGGATCGAGTTTTGAGCTCTGCCAGTTATCGGGTTCTTGAATTCAAACAGAACCGATGTGTCTGTGAAACATGAAGCTAGTATGGTAGGAAGCGGAAGCAATCTCACCGCCTGTTGGACATAAAAATAAGAGAATAAATACTCATAAAGCAGCTTAAGAAGAAACCTGTAACAGGTGTATGCGATGATTTCGGGCTGATGAAGTTGCTTGCGACGGCAGGGGCTGATAAGAATGGTCGTCTCGTTCTCAAACCCATCCCTACATATGTTGGTCGGCCTAGAGTTGCGTATACATGAGACTTATCCAGGTATTAACTACAACGAACTCATATCTCCGCTCCATGACCCTTACGAGAGCGCATTTGAGAAAGTCGGTCGTCTGAGGATTCAAACGTGACGGGTTTTTGTTGACCCTTTGTTTGACACGCCGGTGTCATCCGGGCCGAAACCTTTGCGTTGTCTTCTCACGCAACTGAATATTGCGATGCACCCGGCGTCCATGCTCCAGTACCTTACGAAATCTGGAGCAACATATTTCCATGTATGCAATATATGGTTTTGGTAGCGTAGTTTCCGCCAGCCACGCAAGGTATTACACTGGTAGTGTATATATGTACGCCCTCCGGTGACAAAATCAGTAGCCTACACGCTCAGCAGGTCAAAACCTATTACGTCATCTAACAACTCTCGAGACCAACATATGCAATATACAATTTCAGGCGCCATCACTCTCCATATCCTATCAACACCGTCTCGATCAGCGAAACCGTCATACTTTCCACAATATACCAGCTTCCTCTGGTCACATGGTTCTGCAACCAGGACTTACTTGAATTACCCGAGAGACCTGTCAAACCTAGAGTTTAATCCCCCTGGTTCTAGGTAGAAGTAATACCCAGGCGTGATTTTCGTGCCTCGGTCTCGGTGCAATACTACCCTAGGCGTTCAAAAACACGTGAATGGTGGCATTATTCCAAACGCTTCGTGAACTACTGGCCCGGATGGTAGCGTTCTGTGATCGGCTATCGATGAATAATAGGTATATCTCGGCCAAACGAAAATTCAGAAGGCCTGAACACATTCTCCTCCCTCGACTTGTGACCTGCCCTCTAGCCAAAGTTCATCCCCATGGATTATTTCCAGATAATCTCATTAATCATCCCCTGCGCTCTAGTATACTACCTGTTCTATAGGAAGCATGGGTCACCCTTGCCTCTGCCTCCTTCTCCAACCGCACACCCCGTGTTCGGCCATCTGTTTTCATTCCCGTCGTCTAATCAGTACCTGGCATACAGAGACATAAGCAAACAACTCAATAGTTAGTTCACTAGTCTCTCGCCAGCTCCGTGCTAACCGTTTGTTAGGCGACATCATCTCTTTCACCGTTCTCGGTCAAGTTATCATAGTGCTCAACTCAGCCGAGGCGGCCGAAGACCTTCTCGTCAAGCGATCTGCGATCTACTCTGATCGCCCAGAGCTTCCAATGTTAAACGACGACAGGCTGTGAGTCGTTCCGGTTATGCTTTCCACGCGCTCTACTAACAACCTGCTATTCCCAGCCTCGGTTGGGGCAAGGAGACTGGGTTCATCCGTTATGGTGAACGGTGGAATCAACAACGTAAGATGACGCAGGCTGTTCTTCATCCAAGTGCGGGAGAAGAGCTCTGGCCCACAATGGTAAAACAGGCGAGAATTTCGATACAGAGGTTGCTCCGTAATCCCGAGAATGTTGCGGCTGAATTCCGATGGTAAAGTACTATTCAATTTCCAATCAACATACTGAATTTAGTGGCATATAGGTTAACCGCGGCTAACATACTATCCTCCGTATATGGATACCAGCCAGCCCATCCTTCGGATGATCTGGTTCACATTGTCGACACCGCCAGTCGCAGGCTTGGCGAAGCCGCCATAGCTGGGAGTAAGTTCGAATGTTATGCCATACGAACAAGCCGTTTTTAGCTGACCCAACTCTCAGACTTTTATGTGAACACCATCCCATGGCTGAAATTCGTACCCTCGTGGTTCCCTGGAGCCGGTTGGAAGCGGAAGGCAAACGCCTGGCGGGCGGAGAAGGATAGAATGATCAACGAGCCATTTGACTGGACGAAATCGCAGATGGTACGCACCATTGAATTATTGAGACTGGGTTGGTCACTGATAATACATGCACGATTTAGTCCGCGGGAATTGCCTCCGCTTCCATCCTGAAGAATCTGTTGACTGAAATGGAAAACAATCCATCGTTCGAACACGGCGTCGAGGAAGAAGAAGATAGGATTCGTTGGGTGGTTGGCACGTTATATGCGGGTGAGTGCTCTCCAGAATGTTGACGAACAAATCGACTGAAAATAAACACGCCGACTAGCTGGAGCTGATACGGTACATCCCTGAAGCATCTACTCACAATCTTCTATGGCTTACCTCAAGTTGCAGATCGTTTCTAGTATTATGACCTTCATTCTCGCCATGGTCTTACACCCCGAGATTCAGCAGAAGGCTCAGGCGGAGCTGGACTCAGTATTGGGAGAAAACAGGTTACCGGAGCTGAGCGACCGTGAATCGTTGCCCTATATGAATTGCATATTGAAAGAAGTTTCTCGATGGAATTCGGTTGCCCCTCTCGGTACGTTATTTGTATCCAAAACAGTGTCGGAATGCTTAAGGAGAATCACGGGTCTGAGTAGGCGTCGCTCACGCCTGCTCCCAAGATGACGAGTATAAAGGCTACAGAATTCCTAAAGGCTCAATGGTGTGAGTCCTCTGCTTCTTTCGATTTTTACCACCCACATGCTCACTCAATCCATACAGCATTGGCAACACTTGGTAAGTCTCTTAGTCCCCGGACATGCTGCAGTCAAGTATGTTGAAGATACTCTATCGACAGGGCGATCAGCAACAATCCTTCGGTTTATCCCGAGCCTCGGAAGTTCAACCCCGACCGCTTTCTCGGGTCATCTGTACCCGAGGCACCAGCGTTTGGATTTGGACGGCGGTTTGTGTGACTTACCTCTGCTGGCTTTTAATCGTCTGATTCCATGTACAGGATCTGCCCGGGCTCTCACTTTGCCGAATCGAGCTTGTTCATCATGGCAAGCACTGTCCTGAGTATCTTCAAAATCACGCCAACGCCGGGCAAACCAATCCCCGAAGCAAAATGGAAAACGGATGTACTTGCGTCGTGAGTAAACAGTTGTGGCTTATGAGGGCTAGCTGGCTTACGACGGTGTATGGGTAAATACAGGCACCCTCATCCCTTTGACTGCACACTCACTCCTAGGTCCGAGGCCCGTCGGCGTTTTATGGAGCAATGGATCGAGTTTTGAGTTTTGGTTATCAGGCTCCTCAATTTAAATTGAACATATGCGTCGGTGAAAGTTAAAGCTAGTGCGTTATAAAGCAGAAGAAAACTCGTTACCTGTTAAGCATGACAACAGACGAGCAAAAATGTAAGATATTCAGCAGGCTGCAGGGGTTTCGATTGCTGAGCGCAGTCTCTCGGCGACATGCGACACGCGCCTCATAGTCTCTTGCCTCCCCGCTTTGCACTGCACGGTATGGCCTGCGTTCCTTAACGTACATTTTCCATATCTTCCTTCAGCCACCTCCGAACCCTAACGTCTCGCTAGGCTCGGGTACAGGTTCACTAGGAGCGCTGATCCCCCAAGGGCTTCGTCCTAGCACAGTCTCCCGACCTCTAGTGCCACTCCACGCTGTGAGAGTGGAGGGATTGAGAGCCGGAGCCCCGGTGATTATTTAAGAGTGAGCGTGTGACGGGTGTATGCGTTAGTTTCGGGCTGAAATTTGCTGGTCACTAAAATTCCTCATCACTCGATGTTGTCCACTCGTCTCCTCCCCTTTCAAATTTGGATAAATATTAGTTTGAATATGATGTTCCATGGTGTCCTGTTACTCTTGCAGCACAAGCTCCGCTGCTTCAATGCCACGCTTTCAGCCCCGGGCGTGCTTATCACTACAAAGCGTTACCCTCCAATACAACCAGGATCACCACCCTGGAGGAATAACATATATTTCTACCAGTTTTTATGGCGAAATCGAAAATCCAATACACATGTTTTCTGGGTACCAATATGCGTGCCGAGCAAAGACGCCAAACCCTCCAACTCGATCCCATGGAGAGCCACCAGCCTGCGATCGTGTAGGTATCAGACTCATTAGTTTATTAGCGATATGAAACTTATTTCACGTTTTATGAGCCTTACGATAGCGCATCTGAGAGACTTGGGGCGTCGGTTCCTTGAGGTAGACTTGGCCACGTGACCGGTGTTTGTTGACCCTTTGTCTGACACGCCGGCCTCACTCGGGCCGAAACCTCAGTGTCGTCGATTCACCCGCACAACCGAATGTAACCATGTATCCGACGTCTATTCCCTCGGTACCTTGCGAGATCTGGAAAAACATATTCGCGTTGCTGCCTCGATTACATGATTTGAACTTGGTGTCCCTAGTATCTCGTGGCTGGCAAATCTTGGCGTTTCCATATCTGCATCACACTGTCCACTTAACAAGTCATTTACACCTCGAGCACATTGCCAAGCGCATATCCAGGGAGAACATCCCGGAACTCTCACTTTCCCGCCACGTACAAGGATTAGTTTGCGATTGGTCTGTACTAAATAACGCTGATAATGTTCGGCTATCGGAAACGAATTTACATTTCATAACTACTATTCTCGCTCTCGTGCCTCGCCTAGAGCATTTTTCTTGGGACTTTTCGTGCTTGCCTAAGAATGACAGGTTCCTAGAATCGTTGCAAACCACACATCCCAATCTATGCTCATTAACGCTTGTAATAAGCGAGTTTTCTGATACAGGTACGATAGCATTTTGGATGTTAGGGGGTTGTGCTAACCATTGAACTCAAGACCTTCGCACTTCGTGTGTAACGTCATGTCATTATTTTCTGTTTTCTGACACGGTTACCAGTGGTAGCTTCAAGTTCGAGGAATTGTTGAACTTCTCTCTCAGTATCCCACACCTAGGTTTGAGAGTTCCTCTTGGGAGATCTTCGTGTACTTTGAATGACCCGGTTTGTGTAGCTCTAGGATTTGGGATATGCGAGCTCAAGCCATTTGTTTCACATCTCCGCGCTTCATCCCGTTTGCAATCACTCGAGCTGGATTTGGGTGATCCATCGGACAGCAGATATTCATGGTCGCCAAATATGCTTTTCACCATACTTGAAGGCATTACGTTTCCTGATTTGCACACCTTCCGCGTCCTCGGACGAATCGATCCTGGCTGGTATTGTTCTTTTTTCAAGGTATCAGGCTCAAGCGCCGTGTGTGCCTTTTTCGTGCGTCATCCTCGCCTCCATACGATCGCCCTTGGTGGGATATGGTATTGGATACACGACAAGTCCCTTGAACCTGCACTGATGGAGGGACTATTTCCTTCGCTTACATCCCTGGATGCTCCACCATGGATTTGTGGCCCGGTCATGACGTCCCAGCTCTCGAATCAAATCCAACATATTAGAATTGTAGATTTTGACTCGGCTGTGACGGGGGCCGATTTGACGACCATATCCCAGACAACAAAGCGTCTTCCGAGGTTACAAAGCCTGACACTAGATATAGGGTCATATCCAAGCCGATGGGCTGAACTGGAGAGGCTGTTAGGTTGCGCTCCTGGGCTTGAGGAGCTAGATATCAGTTGGGATGTCGATCAACTTGTGAGTGTCGATCGTTTTAATGCCCATTTGCCCCAATTTAATGTGCATTCAGGACAATCTATTTGCGCTATTTCCGCTCGTCCCGAATTTACGCGCGTTAACTATTTGGGCACCTCATGGGCTGAATATCTTCTGGCATAACAGCGTACTTCGATTGGCACAAGCTGGGCCGAGACTACAGAGGATAAAGGTAGAAAATTCTCTCGAGACCAGAAGATGGAGCATCGAGCGTGGGAGCGGGGATCATATTGTCGTGTATATAGCTACACCTTAATTGGTAAGATTGGCTCTCTAGTTCCGCCCGTATACTTTCTTAAGCTCCATTTTTACGTACTGTAAGGTAGCTCTTGTTGCTTCCGTTGTGATTTCCGTTGTATTTCACTAATAAAACACTCTGGCCAAATAGCCGCCTCGTCGACAAGCAAAGGGCAATGAGTCTAATCTTCATCCCGCTTACGTTTGACAAGGTGCGTGTATGCGTGCAGGCGTTTGGAGATGTGGTAATCGGCGTAATCTGCTGGCAGACCCTTCCGATTACCGCGCGGTAAATATCAAGGGGTCGATTGATCATCTGCACTCGGTCGCGTCGATCAACGCTACGCCAAGCCTTGCCAAGCCTGCGCTCAGCCCTGGTTCGGGACCAACGGGACCGAAACTGGGACGAGACACGACACGCTGGGTCAAGTACTGGCATTCTCTTCCCTCAAAACACAGCGCCACTCCAACGGGCTGTGAGATATGCGACAACAAATCATGTCGCCGACCTATTCAGGATAGAATACTTAATAGTAGGGGTCGCCATAAACCCAATTGTATTTGCACGAATGCAAAAGGCAGGTGTCGATCTGTGCCTTCCTTCCTCATGCTCCCGTTCTAGATATTTTGCAACGCCATGGAGGAGTGGCAGTTCGCTATACTCTGGGCGCGCCACAAGTCCGATTCCAGCATTAGCGCGTGCGCCTATCGATAAGCAATGTATATATCCGAGTCGACCCAGACGCTCAAGTACGTCAAGAAATTCCCCTCTCTCGACTCGCGATTTTTCCCCTAGGCGAAATATCATTGTCATGAGTTATTACCAGACCGTTCTGCCTTTCATAGGTCTCGGTGTTGTGGTTGGCTGGTTCTTCTGGAAACGTGGAGCATCCTTGCCTTTACCACCCTCTCCGCCCGCCCATCCCTTGTTTGGTCACCTATTCTCGTTCCCATCTTCCAATCAACATCTAGCATACAGGGATATCGGCAAACAGCTAAACAGTTTGTCTATTTACCTGTTACCTATTCTATGCTCACTATTCGCTAGGTGACATAATCTCCTTTACCGTTCTGGGCCAAGCCATCGTAGTCCTCAATTCGGCTGAAATAGCCGATGACCTCCTAGTCAAGCGGTCCGCAATCTACTCGGATCGCCCAGAGCTACCTATGCTATGTGACGAGAGACTGTGAGTCTTTCGAGACCCGAATAGATACTTCTTTCTAACAATCTTGTCGATTTCAGTCTTGGTTGGGGAAGAGAAACCGCGTTCATTCGTTACGGGGAGCGATGGAATCGACAACGCAAGTTGACGGCGATGGCGCTACATCCTACGGCAAGCGCAGAAATCTGGTCAACGTTGGTTAGACATGCAAGAGTTTCTGTGCAGAGGTTACTCCATAATCCTGAGAACGTCGCTGCAGAGATAAGATGGTACGTCGCGGCATCAGGCCAAAATCGATAGCAGTTCTTGACCTATGCACGTGTGCAGGTTGACCGCGGCCAACGTACTGGCGACAGCATATGGTTATGAGCCGGCTTATCCCTTCGATGGCTTAGTCAAAATTGTCGAAACTGCGTTAAGCAGACTTTGCGAAGCTGGCGTAGCCGGGAGTAAGTTTGGTTTGAAGAGCGATTTACCCTTCCTCCGACTGATCGAAACCCTAGATTTCTACGTGAACACTATCCCGTGGCTCAAATTTGTGCCTTCTTGGTTTCCTGGAGCCGGTTGGAAGCGCAAGGCGAATGCTTGGCGGGCAGAACGGGACAGAATGATCCACGAACCGTATGAATGGACACGATCGCAGATGGTATGAACTATTGAGACCAGGTTGACCGTGCAATTGATGCTCTGGGATCGATTTCAGGCGGCAGGGACGGCCTCTCCCTCAATTTTAAAAGATCTGTTGACCAAGATGGCAAACACTCCGTCGTTCAAGCACGGCATTGAGGAAGAGGAAGATATAGTTCGGTGGGTAGTTGGGACCTTGTATGCGGGTTAGTCATTTCTAGAATATCGATTTGTCGACGCACTCAATAATATCACTCTCCTTCCAGCCGGGTCAGATACGGTCCGTCCCCCTGATATTCAAAGATGGAGGATGAGCGCTGACTTTGTCATTTAGATCGTCGCAAGCATAATGACCTTTATTCTGGCAATGATTCTGCATCCCGAAGTCCAAAAGAAGGTTCAAGCCGAACTGGACGGAGTCCTAGGAGAAAAACGAGTACCAGAGTTGAACGATCGCGAGGCGCTGCCGTATACGAACTGCGTACTGAAAGAATCGGCACGATGGAGCCCAGTTGCACCTCTCGGTATGTCCATACTAGCATATTAAGCTGTGTTGAATAGTTGAACGAGAGCCCTATTTGGCCAGGCCTTGCTCACGCGTGCTCTCAAGCCAACGAATATCGGGGTTTTGCAATCCCCAAGGGCGCAATTGTGTAAGTTATGCGATAAAGCTCGGCCTTGATCACCAGCTCAACTGTTTTTGTTCGTATAGGATTGGTAACACCTGGTAAGCCTCTCAACCTTGGTAACAATTCCCGGTCCAACCGAAAGACTTGAATCTATAGGGCAATCAGCAAGGACCCATCAGTTTATCCCGAACCAGACAAGTTCGACCCCGACCGCTTTCTAAACCCGTCCGTGCCCGAGGCACCGGCCTTTGGGTTTGGTAGACGGTCAGCACGTACCCGTATCAAATCCTATGTGCCTCTGACCTAGCCCCAGGTTTTGTCCCGGCGTGCACTTTGCCGAATCGAGCTTGTTTATCGCAGCGACTACGCTCCTGACAATTTTCAACATCACGTCAACTCCGGGGAAGCCTGCTCCTGAAGAAAAGTGGACAACCGATTCGCTTGTAGCGTGAGCCAACTGTCTTGGCATGCGAGGAGTAACGTGCTTACGACCAACTCTACAGGCATCCGTTTCCATTTTCTTGCACGCTGGTCCCAAGATCCGAGAGTCGCCGGCGCTTGATAGAGCGGTGGGTTGAGATCTAAATAGTCGCGCTTGCAGTCCTCGTGAAGCTGAGCACTTGGATATGTGGATTTCAACCGTGTCGGAGAGCGATTTTCTATGTTTTGAGTAAAGCAAAGTAATCAAAAGCGATTGTGTCGAGATTCAGGGGAGTATAGAGTGGGTGTATGCGCGGCTGGGAGCAGAGAATGAGAGCCGTGTGGCCCCCGATATGAAGGGGTTTTCCATCGTTGCTTTATTCGCAAGTTGCGCGTGGTGTCGGAGAAATTTGTCATAAGCGCGACCTCACGTGACTGATGCCAAACACAACCCGCCACGATTGATAAAATTAACAAATAAATATACATTTCAATTACGATCCGTAATCAATCGTCCTTGCCGTCACGCTCATATTCCTCCAAAGTCATAATCTCCTCTTCGCCGTCCCTGACTGGCGCCTTGTCCTTCTTGCGTGGGGTGGTTGGAGCAGAAGACGTCGCCTTGACTTTGGCCCCAACCATAACGGGCTCTTGCTGCTCTGGGCGCTCAGCCGGGGGAGGAACGGTAGGTGCCCTAATTTCTGGCGGTGGTCCTGAGAAATCGCGTCCGGTGATCCTTCCAAATTCTTCCAGATCTAGGGATACTGTTAGTTCTAGTAGGAGAGGGCATCGTAGGATGGGAGCCTACCGAGAGGAATTCGAGTTTTAATCGCCATCGTGATTCGCTTCTCATTTCCCTTTCGGTCCTCCGCCTTGGTCTTGTTCTTGCACTGCCCAGGCGTTCTCCCCAAATACCGTGCGATATTTTCATAGTCTTCTCCAAACGCACTCAGGCACTACCGCCCGCCCACATCCGGATCAGCCCTAGCTTCACAAGACTAGGAATACAACGATAAGAAACTCACCCAATAAAACATCTCGGTCTCGTCCGCGCTCCACCTCGCACCCCTCGCACCCTCACGCCTCGCAAAACTGGCCGAATTCGAGAACCGAGTCGAATCAGCTTCGTCCACAACAACCATCGCATCCTCGTCCTGCCGCGTCGCCGCAGCGCGGTCGTAAAATTGCGAGTCCTCGTCGAGAACCATCTCACCATTGACGAATCGGATTTGGGGTGCCGCGGCGGATTCGGCAAACGTTTCGGCCGGTTGTACTCGTGGTTCGGGGGACGGGGAGAGTGAAGCGCCGAGTTCGCGTCGGCTGTTGGACGGGCCCGCGAGTGGGTTATTGTTCGAGTCGGGGGCGGGCGTGGGTTCGGGCTTTTTGATGGGGGGAGGTTGTTGTGGGTCGTCTGGGTCTAAACCGCTCGCACGAAGTTTTTTGAGGCGCTCGGCAGTGCGTTCAAGGATCCGTTGTCTGCGGTCTTCGACATGCTGCCAGAACCCATTAGTTATTGCAAATGATAGATTGGATGATTTACCTTGACGTAGGCGATCCCTTTTTCCAAGAATTTAGAACTAATTCTACCGTTCGGAAGATCGGTCTCGCACAATGACGCCATGGTGGCGTTGGTTGGATCGAGCGGTTCACCTTTGACCGACTGTTAAGATTCGCGAGAAAAAACCGATCATATAACTCACCGAGCGCCCCTTCCATTGCTTCCGCAGCATGCCTTTCCAGCGCACCAATTCGGTCTTCCAGAGTGGTCACCTTTCTTCCGCCACCGCCTGCTTTCCTCCCACGCTTTCGTTTCGGCTGCTCCGAGGCTTCCTCATCGTCATTATCTTCTGCATGTGCAGTCGATCCCTCTTGTGAACGGCTCTACAGGTGTGTTAGTAACTAGAGCGTGTACTTAGAGAAGAAAACATTTACCGTCTTTTTCCTCTTCCTAGGTTGGCCATCCTTGGTAGTCCGGGCGGCTCGTCGTCGACGTTTCTTGGGGGGCGCTGAAGACTCAGCCTCGCTTTGACCTTCCCCCGTAGGAACCTCGTTCGACTCTTCTTCTTCATCTATTGGGGGTAGTGGGGGTGGGGGTGGCATCTCGTCGGCTCCAATGGTGGCAGGAGGGGCGACTATCGACGTTTGTGGCTCAACCGGGCCAGGAACATCAATCGCCGAGTATACGTCCTGGGCGAAGGGGCCATTTTGGCTAAGTATTGGATCATTATCCTGTATCGCCGTTCCTCCAAGAGCTGGGTCGAGTGGGAAAGTCGGAGCAGTTTGCACAGGAGGTGGAATAGGCAGACCGATCCCGGGCGTATTGTGAAGTTGTTCGATCTGTGGTGGAGCGCGAGGTGTAGAAGGCCCTGGAACGGGTTGAGCATTATGATGTGATATTTGCGGGTTAGGAGGTAACGGTGCATGAGTCGTTGTGATGGCATGTTGTAGTCCTGTGGAGTCCAACGAATTGGTCGGCGGTCGACTTGGAGGGGCGACGAACACGGGGCGAGGAACCGGTTTTATGAATGACCCTCTAAGCGAAGTGTTTCGTGGAGTGCTAAGCTCTGAGACCGCAGACCGAGTTGAACCAGGAATAATCGTTCGTGACTGGACCTGAGGCGTCGCCAACACCAAACCAGAGGCAGAGGACCCCGCGTGCGCAGAGACAATATTTGAGGTTGCTCCCGGGTGATTAGAGGACAATCGAGTGATTCCAGGGGTAATGCTGACAGTAGTAGCCGCACGAGGAGTCGCCAAAGGTGTGGCCTTCTCTCTCGTGGACGCAGGGCCTTCGGTATCAGAGCTGCTAGCCAAGCCGTGAGATGCACTAGGTCGGGTTGGTGGGTTGACCCGCTTTGAAGGAGTAGAAGCAACAGAGTTGCTGGAAAGAGCTGACCGGCTGGGAGTAGATAAAATAGGTCGGCGATTCGAGGCCACCGCAGGGCGAAACTTCATGGAGCCAGACTCTGTCGGAGAACAAGTTAACATCGCATTAAATCATGTACTATAGCCTCTCTTACCCACTCGCGAAGACGCATGTCCGCCAGCCATCCTGAAGATTGTGCCGGTGGAGGTCGGAAGCGAGATCGCCAGAAGCGCCGAGTCTGACTCATCAGACGTCACGTGGTTAAACGGAAATTGCCTTCCTTCGAATTTCTTTTGCGAGGTCTTGAGCTGAGAGATACTTAGTCGATAACTACTGGTCGGACTGACTCAACTTGGGACAGTATAGTCGAAGCATGGCTCATGTCGCCATTGAGCTGTTATCTCGAGGACCAACTTGGTGACCCGGATATGACACTTTCACCAAAAGGCACCCCTTGGGTTACGTCAAGGATGCATCGGCATTCATTAACATCCTGGCGCTCGCCTGGAGCAAATAATGCTGCCTTTTCTCCACCATAATAAATAGAACTAATAATCGGACATATGAGACGATTGCGGACTACGGTTGTGGCCATACCAAAAGTGCAGAGCCTTGGTGCATAGGCGATGCCAGGGGCGCATATAATGACCCTCCATCGACCTATTACGCTACGTGTTATGTCGCAACAGCCAGCTCCAACTACGCGCGCAAGGTGTGTTTTAAATCTAACTCTGCGGAGCAACCTTATTAATTGCGGCGAGCACATTCTTGGTAACATTCGACATACTACTCTGACATAGAGGAGCCGACACCTTAAGGAGCAGTCACTCCAGATCTACTTAGCTTTTGCGCTCTTATAGAAACACTCCCGAGGCATCCGCTTACGTTCAGTTGTGCTCTCACTCCTCGGGGACCTCTGAATCGAGCGCAATGATAGATATTTAAGATAAATATACATAGTCATTTCAGTGAATAACAATAACAAGTGACTAACAATCTGCGAGAGGACATGCATTGGGTGAATGACAACATGAAGAAACATTGAAAGTTAAGGATCGTGTTTGGTTTGGAGGATAGGAAGTTAAGGATAGTGTGAAAAAGGAAAACTAAGATAGCAAAACGATACAACAAGAAAGACGTAGGAGAGCCAAGCCGATGGGCAGTATATTCTATTTCAAGGGTTATAGGGATATTCAACGCCGTTCGCATCGTCAAGAGCCTTTTGAGCGTCGAGGACATCATCCGCCCAAGATGTCAAGAGCGCTTTATTCTCGGCCTTTTGCACGCGTATCTGCCGCTCGAGCTGGCGGTGCAGCCACAGGTGTCGGATATAGTCTTCGAGACCTTCGATCGGAAAGCCCTTGCCGGCATGAGGTCTCCCAATCACGTTGCATTTCGTTTGGTGGCACCTCATTCTTGTTGCCGGGTCGATGTACTGGCAACAGAGCAATTGTTTCGGGCTCGGTTTTTTAACCTCGAGCATATCGAGGAGGGCATGGGAAGTTCGGAAAAGAATCCATCGCCGCTTGGGGAGATTGCCGAATTTCTCGAAGGGGGTAAGAGCGGGAACAGCAGGCTCGGGGACATTGGGAGGCGGAGTCGGAAGAGGAGCGTTGGAAGGCGAACGGACGGTCGACTGTTGGGTGTGGGTCGGCTCTGGGAGTGTGTTTACCGGCATCAGAGGCATGTTTACTTGCGACGCGTGAGGCGCGGAGGCGGACCGACTGAACGAAGACTCTAGCTGCTGAGGACCGCTAAAGCCGTTGGTTTCAACCGTCGTTGGAACCCTATACTGCGTGTACTGATCCATGGCACGCAGGCGTGCGGTGCGTGTGCGAGTTCGACGGAGTGAGGAAGACCCAGCAGGTTGCTCGGGGTGATTAGAGGGCGTAGCGGGTTGAATAGCGCGGTTGTGTTGGTGATTGACAATTGGAGAAGCGACGTGAGAATGGGTGTTCCAACCAGTGTTGAAAGAACCACTCGCAGAGTCGAGGTGTGCAACGTCGTTTTGAAACTCTTGTACGTTGAAAGTCTCGGCCGGGATTGCTACCAGGGGCGATTCGGTTATTGTTGAGCGGACGGGGGCGGCTGCTGACTCAAGGCCGACGGGACCAGGGTGCGCGCCGAGGGGCTGAGGAGGGAATACCGTGGTGTTATCGTTCGGCGTATCTAGGGGGAGGCTCGCCATCAAGAGTCTCGGAATAGGATCCTTCGAGAAACTTACAGCCCAACGACTGGCCACCATATCCAACCGGTGCGACACCCTGGCACACAGAGTTATCTGTTCGAGGTCGCATAAGTGGGCTGTTGGTCCAGTAGAGTGGAGCATACCTTGAATGGATGCCTCTGGCTGCTGTGGTTGACTGCAGATCGATTCATACATAGCTAACAAAATGTGTATAAGTGAGGGGTTTAATACCGTCGTGTCCGCACTCACCAATTATAGCGTCGATCTCATCCGAAGTAGGCGGAGAATCAGAAGGGCTGGGCACTACAGAATGGTCAGCTCCGAGAGAAGAACAGAAACCACTGATAAGTGGCGCACCTTTTGCATCTTTGAGGAATGTGTCGAGTGCCAATTTGGCAAAAGCCCCATCCTCGAGCGGCGCTGTAGAATAAATAACTAATAATCAGCTCGGGGTATTAGAGAAATTGTAGCCATGTCACATACGAAAGGAGATAATACCACGAGCACCCTGTGAATCGAACTTGGGGGGAACTGCGGGAGGGGGTGGCAGAGAGCATGAAGCTAGGTTGAGACAGAGGCGTAAGTATAACAGCGAGAAATGGCAAAGAGACACTCACCTGGGGCGACTTCACCTGGAGCGAATCCATTCGCGACAACATGTCCATACCCAGCATAAGTAACGTTGTTCGGGCCTCCAGTGACAGTCCCTAGAACGGTCGCCTCCGCCGCAGACGCATCCGCCTGAGAGTATCCGTGCCAGCCGGAGTCGTGACCGGGGAGTGTGCTGTACGGGTCGTTTAGGGGGTTCGTGGTGGCCACGGGATGGCATTGAGCACGAGAGGATAGCCGGGGAACTGTGGGTAAGCAGTCGGACATCTGGTTCAGAGAGTTCGGGGAACGAACGATCGACGTGGAGGGCGATTAGACAGTGCGGCTGGATCCGCGGCTTATATTAGCCTAAGGGGGTGCACGTTTACCCAGGACTGTTTGGCACGGTATGTGGTTGTCGTCCCATGGCCAATGCACTGTCCCCGAACGCAAGGACAGGATCTGGAGCTTCACCAATAATTTGGGGCCGCGCTCTGCCAAACAACTTGCCGAAATAGTCAGGAGGTGGCCCATGTGAGGTTGTTCCGGGTGACTCACAACGGTACGCTCTTGGGCCACAACTAAGACGTTGTAACTCTAACCCTCCGCAACAGCCCTCTCCTTGACCGGTAGAGAATGTCGTAGGCCCAATTAGGATCGTGCATGGGCCGAGATGAGGCCTTGTATGCAGTACGTCCCTAGTTCCTCGATAGTTGTGGGCTTTCTGGGCGGACTTTCGGCGCTGTGGCAAGCACTATGTTGTCGTTCACCGATCCCATAGAGCAGTGGGTAATTATTCCAATCGTAATACGGTTACTGCGCATTGGCGAAAACGCCGAGTACCAAACCCGAAACGCGCGACGCCTCTACTCGGTATCGAGAATGAACCTAAACTCGAGTTAAGGTAACCCTCCTAGGCCGTGGGTGTCTCAATCCTAGGTGTATGCGTGTCGGATCACCGATCAGCTGTGTTGACCTGTAAGATCCGCACAAGCAAAGTCTAGGAGATAATCATGAGACTCCAGGGGTAGTGTTGGCAGCGGTAGCCGCGCGAGGGGTAACCAAAGATGCGGTCCTCGCTCTCATGGAGGCAAGGCTTTCTGTATTAGAACTACGAACCAGGTTGTGAGATGCGCTAGGTCGAGTTGGTGGGTCGACCCGCTTTGAAGGAGTTGAGGTAACAGAATTACTGGAAAGACCTGACCGGCTGGGAGTCGATAAAAGTTGATCGCCGATTCAGTGCTACTGGAGGGCGGAACTTCATGAAGCATAACTTTGTCGTAATTAATTAACAGTAGACACGAGGTTGTACAATAATTTCTCTTACCTACTCGCCAAGACGCATGTTCCCGCCATCTTAACCAGGCCTTAGTCGAGGTCAAAAATAAGATTTCCGGAAGCGCCGAGGCTGACTCATCGAGCTCGAGTCACGTGAACTACACGGTCTCCAGAGTCCAAACCACCCATTTTATCTTGACACACGCTCTCCGAAGACCGTGTTCAGACCTTTTCTGAGGAATTTTAAGCTAAGAAATAAAATTAATGGTCTACGCTGACCCAGCTAGGGTCAGCATAGTCGCCGTATTGGCAGCAGATATGGCTATCGTGAACTGTAAAACCTATGGGAGGACTTGTGATCCCGACGCATACTTTCCCCAGAGGAAACACTCGGGTTTCATTAGCGCCTAGGCACTCGCTCGCAAGATACAAGAATCGCCTTACCTCCATACAACGCAGAGCAGCTTCGAATCGGACATATGAGACCCATGTCGACTCCAGTTGTGCACGCATATAGCAGAGGGTCCCTGTGCATAGGCGATGCCATGAGCGCATATATTGATCATCCATCAACCTGTTGCCTGTTACCTTACACGCTATGCCGCAATAACCGACCCCTTTTCCTCCAACTCTGCGCGCAGGGTCTGACCCGAACTTCACTCGACAGAACAATATGATTCGTTGCGGGGAGCGCACTCTTGATAACCTTCGGCATAACTGGAACACAGGCGAGTTGATTCCTTGAGAAAAGGTCATCACAAATCAACTTGGGCACTCGACGTAAGGCATTTCATGCCTATTCTTACAGAAAATCCATCTAGACATTCACTTCCCTCCAGTCGTGCCCGCGCGAGATCTTTGGGTTGAGCGCAATGATAGATATTTTAGACAGCTATACATCGTCTTTTCAGTGAGCAACAATAACAAGTGACTACCAATCTGCGAGAGGACATGCATTGGGTGAATGACAACATGAAGAAACATTGAAAGTTAAGGATCGTGTTTCGTTCGGAGGATAGGAAGTTAAGGATAGTGGGAAAAAGGAAAACTAAGATAGCAAAACGATACAACAAGAAAGGCGTAGGAGAGCCAAGCCGATGGCCAGTATATTCTATTTCAAGGGTTATAGGGATATTCAACGCCGCTCGCATCGTCAAGAGCCTTTTGAGCGTCAAGAACGTCATCCGCCCAAGATGTCAAGAGCGCGTTATTCTCAGCCTTCTGCACGCGTATCTGCCGCTCGAGCTGGCGGTGCAGCCACAGGTGTCGGATATAGTCTTCGAGACCTTCGACGGGGAAGCCCTTGCCGGTGTGAGGTGTCCCAATCGCGTTGCATTTCGTTTGGTAGCACCTCATTCTTGTTGCCGGGTCGATGTACTGGCAACAGAGCAATTGCTTACGACCAGGCTTTTTGGCCACGAGTGTATCGAGGAGAGCTCGGGAAGTTTGGAAGAAGTCCCATTGACCCTTGGGGAGATGACCGAATCTCTTGAAGGGGGTAAGAGCGGGAGCAGCAGGCTCGGGGACATCGGGGGGCGGAGTCGGAAGAGGCGCGAGGGAAGGCGAATGCACGGTCGGAGGCTGAGCGTCGGCCGGCTCCGGGAGTGTGTTAACCGGCATCGGAGGCGTGTTGGTCGGCATCGGAGGCGCGTTGCTTTGCGGCACGCGAGGCGCAGGGGCAGGCCAGCTACCCGAAAGACGTGACTGCAGAGGACCGCCAGAGCCGTTGGTTTCAACCGTTGCTGGAACCCTATCCGTGGTATACGGGCCCAGGGCGCGCAAGCGTGCGGCGCGAGCGTGAGGTCGACGAATGGGGGCAGGCCAAGCCGGTTGCTCGATAGAATAGTAAGGCATAGTGGGCTGGATAGCTTGATCGTGTTGGTGATTGACAATTGGAGAAGCGATGTGAGGGTGCGCGTTCCAACCAGTGTTGACAGAACCACTTGCATAGTGGTGGTTTACAACATCGTTTTTGAATCCTTGTACGTCGAAAGACTCGGCCGGGATTGCTGAGGGGAGCGATTGGGGCATTGTTGAGTGGACGGGGGCGACTGGTGTCTCGTAGCCGACGGGACCGTAGTGCGAACCGAGGGGCTGAGGAGCAAGTACCGTAGTGTTATAATTAGGCGTATCTAAGGGAAGGTCTGTCATCAAGAGTGTCGGAATGAGATACTCTGAGAAACTTACAGCCCAACGACTGGTCACCATGTCCAACCGGCACCACACTCTGGCACGCAGAGTAATCTGTTCGAGGTAGCGTAAGTGGGTTGTTGGTCCAGTACAGTGACGGAGCATACTTTGAAGGGAAGCCTCTGGCTGTTGCGGTTCGCCGCAGATCGATTTATACATAGCTGGCGAAATGGATATAAATACAATGCACAAGACCGTCATGTTCAAGCTCACCGATGGTAGCGTTGATCTCGTCCGAAGATAGTGGGGCATCAGGAAGGTTGATCACTACAGGATGGTCAGCTCACGGAGAAGAACAGAATCACTGATTAGTAGCGCACCTGCTTCATCGTTGAGGAATTTGTCGAATGGCAATGCGGCGGAATCTCCATCCACGAGCGGCGCTGTATATTGAATAAACAACCATAAGCTCGGAGCATTGGAGAAGTTGTAACCGTGTCACATACGCAAGGAGATAGTACCATGAGGAAATTGTGAATCGAACTCGGAGGGGTGGACGGGAGGGGGTGGCAGAGAGCCTGGGTCGTATGTCGCTATGTTGAGGCAGAGGCGTAAGCATAACCGCGGGAAACGACAAGGAGATACTCACCTGGGGCGACTTCACTTGGGGCGAATCCATTCATGACAACTTGCCCATACCCGGCATAGGCATCGTTGTTCGCACCTCCAGTGACATTGTGCGGAACCATCGCCTCTGCCGCCAACGCATCCGCCTGAGGGTATCCGTACCAGCCGGAGTCGGGATTCGGGATTGTGCCGTACAAGTCGTTTTGGGGATTCGTAACGGTCGTGGGATGGTATGATGCACGAGAGGGTAGTCGAGTAGATGCGGGTAAGCAGTCGGACATTTTGTTGGGAGAGGGCGGAGAACGAGTAGAGGATGTGGGCGGGATCAGACAGTGCGGGTGGGTCACAGCTTATATTAGCCCGAGGGGTGTGCGTTTGCCCAAGACTGTTTGGCACAGTATATGGTTGTCGTCCTATAGCCCAAGCACTGTCCCCGAACACAAGGACAAGATCTGGGGCTTCGCCAATAATTTGGGGCCGCGCTCTGCCAAACGACTTGCCAAAATAGTCAGGAGGTGGCCCATGTGAGGTTGTTCCGGGTGGCTCACAACGATACGCACTTGGACCGCAACCAAGACATCGGAACTCTAACCCTCCGCAACAACCCTCTCCCTGACCGGTAGAGCATGTCGTAGGCCCAATTAGGGTGGCGCATGGGCCGAGATGAGGCTTCGTATGCGATATGTCCCTAGTCCCCGATAGCTTGTGGGCTTTCTGGGCGGGTTTTCGGCGTTGAGGTAAGTGTTGTGTTGTCCTTCATCAATCCCACAAAGTAGTGGGTAGCTATCCTGCGGGTCATGCCGACCGGATAGGGATTTTGTGAGCTTGCGAATATGTCGAGTACCGAACCCGAAACGCGCGACGCATCTACTCGATATCGGGAATGATATCGGCGATTCTCTGTGGCGCAAGGCTTTCATCCGCAGTACAAGGGCGAGCAACGGTTCAACGCCTCACCTAGCCAGACCACATAAAAACGTCCAGGTGGTCCATGTAGACCGAAACTCGAATTTAAAGTAACCATTTTGGCCCATGGGTGTTTCAACACTGGGTGTATGCGTACCGGGTCATCGATCAACCGGCGTCGGCTTGTGAAATCCGCGCAACCGAGGCCTCGAGTTCTACTTCCGCCCATGGCGATCGAGTCTCGAGGCATTAGTTGTAAGCACGATTTGATTCGGGTTTTTCTGGGGGTACAAATTGAATCGTCGGGACCTGATCTGCATATAACACCCCAGCAGAGACATAATATATGCCCACATCACCCAACTTGATTCAAAACCCCGGGCGTCAGCACACATTTTAAACCACGGGATAACATTCAAGACTCACCTAACCGTACCTATGGCATAGGGTACTTATGCAACCCGTTCACCGTAATGACTTTAATCTGTGTGAACTCTCTGTACATCGCGTTAGTTCCAATCATCTCAAGCAACAACGCAAAGAACTTACTTAATACCTTCGAGACCTACACATCCCCACAGTCAACAAACCTCTCAACACCTCTCACGCTACTCACCGTTAAACCTTCCCCACCCACTCTTTTTCCACCCACCATGCGGCAACGTCGGATAATCGTGAATCGTCGAACCATTAATATGCACCGCACCAGCCTGACCCAACCAAAAATCCACTCAAACTCAACCCTATTCCCTAGATATCTAAACCCACCTCGATCTGCTTAGCAATCCTAAACGCTCTCGCAATATCCTTTGAAAACACCGCAGCCGAAAGCCCATACTCGCGCGCATTCGCGATTCTCACCGCCTCGGCTTCGTCTGTGAATCGTACAACAGCCACGGCGGGCCCAAAAATCTCTTCGGATACGATTTGTGCGGACTCGGGGACGCGGTCGAGGAGTGTGGGTTGAATCACGTTTGTAGGCGAGGCCGGAGAGGTGTCGGGAGAGGAAGGAATGGAGCGGGTCGCGCCTTTGTCTAGAGCTTCGTTGATTAGACCTCGGACGCGGTCGGCGGACTGCGAGGTGAAGAGTCCACGATAGGGGGAAGAGGACGAGGCGGATGCAGAAAGGTTGTATGTTTTCATAGTGGATATGAACTTGTCGGCAATCGAGTCGTGGAGCAGTAGCGTGCTACAAATGCACGATTATTAGGTTATTTACGATCAATGCTTGTATAGGTACCACATACTTGGTCGACATACAGATTTGGCCTGGTAAGAAACTTGGTCAAACACAAAACAGTTTGGTGGGCGAAATACGACCTACCGGAATGCAAGAATGACCCGTGCACCGCATTATTCACCGCGTGCTCGATATCGGCATCTTCCAAAACGATAAACGGTGCCGCTCCTCCGAGTTCCATAACTACTGGCTTGAGATGACGCCCGCAAACCTCGGCTATCTTTGATCCGACCAACGTTGAGCCTAGGCCACCAGTGAGCTACAAGGGTATGTAGCAATAAAAATTGAGCTAACCGGTAAAATTGACTTTTCGGACGGCGGGATGCGCGATCATGGCTTCTGTAATCTAGAAACATCATCAGCCGTACGAGGGAGATAAATACGGGACAGTATACTAACTTTGGGAGCTTGCTTGGGATCGACATGCACAACATTTAGGACGCCGGCCGGAAGACCAGCTTCGGTAAAAATCTGAGCGACGGCCATATGGAGACGGGGCGAGTGTTCAGAGGTTTTCAGTACGGCTGTGTTTCCGGCCATCTACAAGTCAAATCCTCAATTTGAGCAAAATCTGACTCAAGATCCTACGTGATTGGAGACTTACAATTGGATTCGAGATGGCACGGCACGCAAGCGTCAAGGCTGCGTTCCAAGGCGCAATGCCTAATACCACACCTAGCAAAATGCAAATCCGAGGTGATATTACAATGATGGCGAACCGGTGAATTTAGTCATACCGAATGGTTCGCGGAATATGTATCCTTCCTGCCCTTGCGCAGGTTGGACAACTTCCGCCTTGATTTGAGTGATGGCTGCTGCGAGCTCGTCCAGTCTAAGAATAAGCCAGGGTCAAAAAGCCGACAAAGAGTGAATGTGAAGATACTGACGCTGCGGTCGTCAGCATGATGTCGATATTCGCCCATGACTCGGAATTCGTCGTCTCGCGCACTCCGAGCTTGACAATCTGTTCCTTGCGCTCTTCAATGATTTTTACTGCATTTTGAAATATCTTGCGTCGCTCGATGGGCGAGGTCGCGCTCCAAGCTGCAGAATGAGATTACAATCAGCTAAGTAAGATTAACTCATAGAATACGAACCTGGAAAGGCGGCTTGCGCGGATTCAATAGCCTCACGAACCAAAGTCTCATCTGCAGCAGAAACATCGAACAAATGCTCTCCTGTATGGGCATCCAGCCGAGAATAGGTTTGGGAGCTCGTGCGTGCCTCTCCTCCAATGATACAAGGTAGCAAGTCAGAAGACAACGGGTTAGACAAGACATCAACGGCTTGGCTCTTCATCATCGAAAAGGGAAAACTGGGATGCGAAATGAGTGCCAGGTCTGAAGGGGGTGGTCGCAAGCTCGGAGAACCCAGAGATTCTACAGCCTAGCCATAACGTACATACTCGAGATCCGCAGTCAGCAGACGAGTCTCCAGGCGCTGGGCGGCAGCTGGTTGCTTCGGGTTGCCCATTCCAAGGCCGTTCTGAGGTGGTCCAGCGGGAGTTACTAAGCCGCTGCGCGCCACGTGACGCCTGGGTGGCTTGTGGTTGTTTATGCACTGATGACATAACCTTGACACAAAGGGAGCTCTTTATTTCTTCCGCCATAACAACCTAGAAAATTCTCCGTCGAGCCAGTGCGTGACGAGGCTCGGCCTCTGCTGTGTGATGCGGCCAAGTCATACCTACCTATTACGTGTCTTACAGGCCACACGCTCGTAACTTCAGCCAAGGACACCGCTTAAGAACTCGACGTCTAATGTGGAAATCGATGGGCGGGAGTCACCTTTAAAGAGCCACCCGCGCCCCTCCACCTTATCCAACCTACTTCTATCTCCCCGATCACCGAGAAGAACCCACCACCCTGGCAAGATGCCCGCCATTCCCCAAACCCCTGGTCGAAGTCTCCCAATCCAAAACCCAGTCCAAGCACTCGACGCATCGGCTATCGACGCTCAAGAGGTCGCAGAGTATGTCCGCAAAGCTATCGCGGTCGGCAGTCGATTACCCAATCCTACCGCCGAGATGCAAACGACGCGAGTAGAACGTCGGGCCTTAATCGTAAGATATTCTCTCTGCTGGTTTTGAACTGGAAAACTTACATTTGTCGTTCTCAACCAGGTGGCTCCGATATATATGAACGACCCGAACTGGCCGGGGTTGAACTCAACCGCCACGGATGTCATGCTAGTACACAAGATGCTCGGTATGAAACCCAATTCCGGCGAATGCACGTACAGAACTAACGGTTCTCTAGTTCGCTGCGGGTACGAAGAGAAGAACATCCGTGTCCTTTGCGATATCTGCAGCGGATTTCTTGGCCTGGCCGATCCAACACGTGAAAATATTGTGCGTAGTCAACAACCTACTATTTCGGGTTTGTTAACTTGCTCATCCGTTAACAGCTCAGCAGCCTCGACTGGCTGACGAGTAACACGCAAGCCAAAGATTATCGATTTTTCCACTGTCAGTGAATCCGGCGCTTAATCCCGCTGTTTCCACTTGTTTATGGTTCTTTACTCAGTCAGCGGACACGGCGAACGCATACTTCAAGAAAAGGATATCAGCCAAGCCAAGCAAGCTCGGCGAGTTCGCACGGGTTACGACCTCACCCTCCCCGGCGACTATGAACGGTATTCACCAATCCGCGAGCCCAAGCGAATTACGGAACAAACTATACCCGCCAAGGAGCTTGCGTACTACAACGAAGGTAAGTGCATCCTACTATACTATAGTCTAACGAACTGACTCGAGTCACAGCTATTGCGACGAGGTATTGCGAGCCGCGGTATGGTGGGTCGAAGGATTGCTCGTCGAAAATCATGGATAGCGTATGTTTCAATCCGATCCGTTCAACGTTTCTTGGACCTTACCTTGCTCGTGTAATGTAGGAGCTCAACGAGCGCCTGTCAAGGCTACCTCCTAAGAGCATTCTAACCGTGAGTAGTATCGTGATATTACATGGAAAGCTTTCTCATGACATCCTTACTCGATCCTCAGTGCATTATGGATGTAAGTATCATTGAAAAGGATGAGCGCAGGAAGAGGCACTAACGTAACTCCGAATTTCCATTAGTGTTGTGCAAGTGGCCGAATTA
>WSTG01000155.1:0-29013 GCA_019616325.1 Ceratobasidium sp. 394 | reverse complement strand
CAGTTTGCGATCAACGGTGCGTTCTAAATATCTTGGATTTTGTGAGGATGTGCTAATGAGTTGAGTAGATTACGCACGAACGCAAAAGGTGCTGGCATCATGTATCCACTGTCCGGGAAATACGACGGACGAGATGGCTCCACCTCGTGCGGCCGTGATCGCCATGGGCACGCGGGTGTATCTCGCATGCACGCCCCACGAGGAACTTGTGCCTGGACATTGCCATATTGTCCCGCTGCAGCATATGCTGAGCTCGCTCGAGGCTGATGATGATGTGTGGGAAGAGATCAAGGTCGGTGCTTCTATCGTCTGGTGTCATGGGCAGGACTAATGGAGGTGTAGAATTTTATGAAGTGCTTGATGCGGATGTTTGCCGAGGAAGATAGGGGCGTTGTATTCTATGAGACGGTCATGTCGTTGAGACAACAGCGACATACTGTTATAGAGTGTGTTCCTGTTCCTCGTGAGCAGTTTACGGAGCTTCCTGCATACTTTCGGGTGCGTCTCTTCGACTTGTTTCATTTCCCCTTTATTCACATCTAGTCTTTTCTAGGAATCGATTTTGGCTTCCGAGTCTGAATGGTCTCAACACAAAAAGCTCATCGACTTTTCAAAACGCCCAGGCGGGTTCCGGCGCTCACTCGTTCCCAATCTGCCGTATTTCATGGTTCAGTGGGATTACAAGGGCGAACAAGGGTACGGACATGTGATAGAGGGACGAGATGCCGAGGACGATCCGGATGGGAATGTCGACGAGGGGGATAAAGGGGGTGGACAGTTTCCCAGGTGAGTTTTAAGTCTACTCCTGGTTGGCAAGTTGGGAGGCTCATGATGTGGTAGGTATTTCGCGGCGGAGATTATAGGGAATATATTAGATGTCGAGCCGAGGCGGTGGAGAAGGCCGCGTCGGGAGGATTTTAGGATGAATGAGAAGAGGGTGGAGATGTTTAGGGACAAGTTTGAAAAGTTTGACTGGACCAGAATGTTGGAGCGATGACTGGGAGGCGTGGGTGCCTTGAGATGTACAAATAATATTCGCGATACGGTTCATCGGAAGGATTGTACTAGGAATAGCGACTTGATTGTGCAAGGAGTACTGGTACAGGAAGGTTTAGATATCGTAGTTTCGTCTATGATTTTGGTTTCTTGGCTAAGAACAAGTTAGGATCGTTAAGGAATAACTATCAAGGTACTCACTCCCGTATTTGCTCCTCGATACTCGTCGATTGGGCACTCCACCAAAGTCCAACGCGCCTCGCACAATTTTGTACCTGATGATCTTCAGCAATATCCCCCGCAACCCTCCATCGCACTCACCGCACGCCCGGCAAATCCTGTGTCCGTCCACCTCTCAACAAAACCACACTATGCTCCTGCAAATTATGCCCCTCTCCCTGGATATACGCCAACGTCGTCTTTCCATTCGTAAGCTTGACCCGAGCAAACTTGCGTTTAGCTGAATTGGGTTTCTTGGGCTTCATCACCCCGACGTGTGCGCAGACGCCTTTACGCTGAGGGCAGTTGTTGAGTGCTGGGGATTTGGTGCGTGGTTTGGTTGTTTTGCGGGCGCCGCGCATGACTTGGTTGAGTGTTGCTTGGGTGGGGGATGTGGTGTGGAATGAGCGGGGAGGGAAAGATGGTTGGAGTGCTAGTCTGGAGGGTAGAGAAGGTAGTTGGGGGGCATGTCTGGCTACCAGAGGGGACTGGCGAAGTGATAGTGCTCCGAGGCGAGCGACCAGAGAGGCCATGGTGGACAAGAGATCCAGTTCGAGTCGGCCCTGAAGATCACCAATTAAGCGCCGAGCTGAATGATCTCGCCACCACTTGCTCCCCGCCACCACATTCACCATGCCTCCCAAACGCGTCAAAGCCGAAAAAGCGGCACGCGAGTCGAGTGCTCGACGTGCAACTCGAGAAGAAGACGAAGAGATGGAGGTCCCACAGGAAGAAGAAGAAGAAGACGAGGCGGCCAAGCTCGACCGCGTGCTCGCGTCGATCGCTAATTACCCGGACCAGCCGCTCGAGGGAATACAAGAGGACAAGATTAGGGTGCTCGGGTCGGATGTGAGGGTGCACGACCAGTTGTACTCGCAGGCGATCGAGGCAATGAGTGATACGGCGGTCATGTTGGCCGATGCGCTTCCAGGTGGAGAGGATCCGTTTGAGAACGAGGTGAGTGTCCCGAGACATTGTGTTGCGTGGCGCACTCATGTATTGAATTCAGGAAATACTAAAAATTAAAGCGTCGCTGCTCGAGCTATTGGATATGCAACATATTTCGGCACTACACCTTGATGCGCTAGACGCTGACGTCAGGAAGCCTGTTGGGAGTGGTCGAAAAATTGTGAGCTATCCTGTTTCGGATGCATAGTGTTATTGCGATTAAGGTGTCTTTAGGTCGATCCTGCGTCTATCTTTGATGCGGGCATGGAACAGCGAATCGATACTTATAAATCACAAACAGCTCGCCAGAAGTACGCAAAGTCCAAGGCGTTCAAGACGTTCATCGAGGCAATCTGGGTTCGTGCTTTTAGCTCGCTCCTGGCCCATCCAAGCTGACGGCTACCCCAGGAGAGTGGTCACTCGGAAGCCATGCCTCCTGTTATACAATTCTTGCCCCGAGGTCTGTCCAGCTCTTCTTCCTCGTGTTCACTCTAACATAAAGTACAGAGGACGGAGATGCTGAAGACTCGGACGACGACATGGAAGTTGGAGGCGTAACACAGGACTATAAATGTCCTCTCACCCTGCAGATATACACCAACCCACTTACATCGTACGTGCCACCCCCTATTCCAATCTAAATGGACCGTCTAACTCCTATATCAGGACCGTTTGCGGACACACGTTCTCCGCCGAGGGGATTAAAGAGTTCTTAAAGGGCAAAAGTAGCGATAAATGTCCCGGAACGGGTGAGCTCCCCATGGTCGCTTATTATAGTACGCATCTGACCACGCCTTGCGCAAAGGTTGTAACCAGCGTATATCGATGTCGGTGCTTAAACTCGATAAAGGGATACAGAAGAAGGCTGTTGCTGCCAAGAGGCGGGCAGAGGAGAACCAGGAGGGAGACACGGATTCGGATATCGACGATGACTAGGAGACCGGGATGATAAATCGATGGAAAGGGTTGAGCGAGGACGACGACGTGTGCGTCCCGAGGTTTTATCTTTATTCTGTGTATCTCTGGAGTGTAGTTTAGCCGCGTTGAGTCATTGCCGCTTGAGGGGTCAGCTCTCTAATCAGTTGTTGTATCAGAACGTTCCCCGATTCGACTACTACCCCACGAGGATAATCTCGTCAAAGCCCTCTACGACTTATTCGCCATACCCGCGCCTCGCCCAACCATTACTCTAAGCTAGCCTCATCCGTACAAGATGAAAGAGCAGTTGAACGCCGGGGGAACATTCAGACGCGTCTGCAAGTTCAACTTTAATGAACGCAAGAATGAAGCTCGACGTCGGTGTTATGCGCCGGGCGCTTGTCAGTGTGTGGACGTGTTTTGGCTGTCAACTCTCATCCCAGCCTCGACTCTGACTGGTTTGGAGTGCTTGAATCTATGCCGGTCTTCCCGAAGATGTTACTGTTGGTGAATCGGAACCGACTATTATTTAAGCTCAATTTTTCGTCTTGATTATTCAAACGACAAAACCCGCCCGACCCTCGCACGTCTACACTCTCTGCCAAACGCGCCCCCTGGCGAGTTCCGAGTTTGACGCGGTAGCGGATAAACTGGCTTTGTCGTCTACAGTATGTTTCTTCAGGTGTTTGAAGCCGCACCCGAGTATGGCCCTGCGAAGGCGTTGATAGTGAGCCCGCAAAATCAGCTCGAGGCCGTGCCTGGCACTTTTGCCGCCAATGGGTGTCAACCAAATCGGTGCACAATTACCTCGAGCATGCATGACACAGTCCATTGAGCTCTATCACAAGAAACGAGACGCTGAATATTACCGCAGCAAATGGCCAAAAGGGCTGACGTTCGAACGGTGAAACTAAATGGCGATCGGTCCCGGATGAGCGCAAGGTCGTCAACGAGTTCAGCTCCTGAGCCGCGTGTAATTTTAGCGCAATCTTGACCAGCTGCACCTCGTCAACGGCTTCGACCTATCCCCTCGACGTTAGGTTGTTTTTGAGGACCAGAACGCCATCAGTTTCATGCCCGCGGAGCCGCATCTGACAGGTAAAGCTGGATTTCAGACTCAGTCACTAATGTATACGATTGTCCGGTGATTAACTTCTTCGGGGCAATGGTTCCTGTATGTCTGTTAACTTGTAAGGGCGACTGAATTGGCTGGGTCTTTCAGCAGCGATCGATCAGTTCAGGATTAACCGTGCAGTGTTGATCAATATGCTTAGCGGTCGTGAGAAAATGCCCCCACCCCATGTCTCCATAAATAGATTTTCCTCTGTGATCGGCGGGGACTTTAGTAGTGGTCGATTACTAATGCACGCCTGTTGACCTCGCCAAATCGACAATTCATGAACAAAGTGGACGATTCAGTCCCGGGGATACGAAGGGGCTTCAATCGCTTGTTTCCTGTGAGACATTTACATGGGAGACCAAGAGCGTTCTACCCGGGTATTCAAGCTCAAGATTGACCGAAAGAGATGCCATGTGTAGATCCTTCCTCCGGGGCTCAACACGAGCTAAACTAGCGCGTTATACGCTACCACGCGAACGGGTGTTCCCGAATGACAGTGGCGCACGTGGAGTTATCTCCGCAGGCGCTTGACCGGAGGGAACTAAGGTAGAACTCCTTAACATACATAATGACGCTTACACTCCGTGCGCTAAAACTGAAAGCCACGGGTAGAGCTTCCACGCTAAACCATTCAATAAACTGTCACGCTGTGCACTTGTACAAAATGCGTATCAAGGAGTTTACCGTGGGGCTCTGATTGAGCGACCCATACTTAACTTGCGCTCGGTTCCGCCGTAATGCCTCTTCATCTTCTCACCTTAACTTAGTCCTCTTCCCTTGTCATCCGACCGTTATCGCTCCCGATGATACTTCCTACTGAGGTCATACTGTGGTCGGGGGACGCAATGGGCAAACGAGGGACACCGCCGGTTCCGGAGGACCCAATGGGACCTCTGATAGAAGGTTTGGAGGCCGTAATGCTGCTAAAGTACCTGTCGGGTGAGCAATCCTATGATCCAAGCTAGCCTCGGACTCAACTCTGTCACAACGCCAGTCGTCGCAATTACTATCATCATCTACGACACGAGTAAGTGCTCTGAGATAAGCTTATTGCTAGTAAATCAGCATTTACATATTATCTTGCAGTTTTGACATACGACAGAGAGGTGAGCAACGCGTTCCAGTTGTCAGGATACGGGTTGACGATTTCAATTATAGGTACAAGTAATCTGGGGGTCACGTTGGTCATTCGTACGCGTGTTGTTCACGCTTGCAAGGTACTTTATACCTTGCAGTATGATGTGGGTGTTCCTGCGTCGCCCGTGAAATACGAGTTAAATAACGGTCTCACAGTCTCTGTATGAGCTGTACGCCTCGCAGCCATTCAGGGTCTCCCATTACTGATTTTATTCCTTCAGACATATTTATTCCGAGGATTCCGGTCAACGTGCGTAAATACTTTTGTCTGGTTGAGTTTATCGGTCTAATCTCGTTGATGCAGGTGTAAGCAACCACCTGTGCCTAGCCTCTAGCGCACTCACGTAGCTACTGCTTATGTAGGTGTAAAGTCGAAATAAAAGTCGTAGGAGCATTGTTGTTCTTATCTAAATGGATAACGATGTGTGAGTACCGCATCTCACACGTGTGTGATCCCAAGCTGAATTTCGAAAATTAGGTATTCTTCTACTCAGAGTTTGGGCTATGTGGGGCCTAAAGTAAGTTTCAGTCCGACGCTATGCGTGTGCGCTCCCTAATGCGGTACATGATAGAAATTGGATGCTTGTTGTCCTGTTGCTCGCATTTATAGTTTCCCAGCTGCCCTCAACGGTACTCGGTTTGATAGCTGGTCAGGTGCGGTGGATGTTATCTCGCGTTGCACCATCTCACTAATTGATCTCTTTGTTTTTAGAGGATCGTGGTGGTTGAAAATCCTCGTATGTGTAGTGTTTAGTTGTTGCTGAATATGCTACTAATCAAACGTGTAGTGCCAGGTGTACTGACTGGTTGCACAACCTCATCCCACGCGAGCCACAAGTCCAATTGGATTAGCGTGTATTTAGGTACGATTTCATTCGAAGGTGAGTATGGAAGGTAACAACAAGGTTGTATGGGTACTCACGCTTGTCTTTCAGCAACTTTGTTTGTCTTAACGTTGCTGCGAGCGTGGATGCTCCACAGAGATGGTGCCAACACACCCATCATAACACTCTTAACGCGTGACGGAGCTTGGTACTTTTTGGTGAGAATATCATCTCTAGACCCACCTTTCGCCGCTCATGACCCGTTCTTCTATGTCCTCATGCGCATACAGGCGGCTCTTGGTATGTTATCCATGTCTGCATGACGCCCAGACTATGCTGATACTATTTTTTCAGTATCTGTCAGCCTGGTGGCGATCGGAACGACAATACCCAAAGTATGTACTTAGTCCGTACACTATCCTGAGGTTACTAAGCCGCTTGACATTCGCAGACGCGACCAGCCGCGTTTTTCTCACAGTAAGTCAAAGCTGGCGCCTGAATATCACGGTTGATGACGCGTATATGTAATAGACTTCACGTTGCAATTGTGACAATATCTTGCTGCCGATTGTGAGTGAACACTGTATTTTCGCGCTTGTAGCACTCATATGGTGTTGAAGGCTCCTCCGATTGCGTGGGTTTTATTTACCAGCTATCATTCGGGGCACGGGTTGGGATGGAACCACTGTAGGCGAGGATATGGCTATGCGCCCCATTCCTCAGCGGGGGTAGTGAGCAAATTCACGATCGCCGAAGAGCCAATCAAGCCAAACGTCGTCGTATAGGTTAGTGCTGATGGAATCTCAAGGCCCGATAGACGAGTTCTCTGAAGGGATTATTAGGGTGGATTGCGCTTATACAGTATACCCGTGGTAGTGTCCGTTCTTCGGCGTTTAGCTATGATTGCTGTGTGATACGGGCTCATTTTGCTTTCGAGTTTTCGCGTGTGTATGCTATGTTTTCATGCTCGCTTTGACGAGGAAAAAGAGGCTTGTGTCTCGTCAGCTTGCCTGTGTTAAGTTTCATCAGTCGTATTTGCTTTGTCTGCCTTGTTTGTTTTGTCTGTTTGCTCTGCCCCGTCGCTCTTATAAATCTGCTTTTCTCGCGTTGTTCCTTCGTGTTATGGCTCCCTTGAATTGTAGTAGATTTTATTTGGATTAAAACTCATTCTTGCGTTCTGGGTGCCGCACCAGGTTTTGTTCAAATTGGGTCATAAAGCCACATATATGCGGCGAAAAATGGAATCAACCGGCAGCCGGTATTTACGAGCCCCCGTTCCTCCAAATTCAGCCTCGAAGCTCCATATAATCACTCGATTTAGATATCCAGGTCCATGCGCTACCGGATATCTTTGAATTTTGTGCCCACGAACTAAAAGAACGTGGCCAAGATATTTGCAGCTGTTTGTTGTTCGGCTAATATGTTCCCGCCTGTCACGTGGCTCAGTTGAGACGTGGCGAGCGATGACCGAGCCGGGTCCATAAATACCTTTACTCCCTACTTTGCGTCCGAGGACCATGGCGGACCCCAAACCAAAGAAGAACAAGCTGCTATGCAAGCTCAGAAAGCTCCGAAACTTCGCGTGTAGTCGCAAGGCTATTCCGGTCTTCAAGGGTGAGCGTTGTTTACCTCATTCGATACACGTGTGGACGATGGTTTGTAGGCACTTTAGCGTACATTCTAGCGTTTATCCTTGTATTCTTCCGAGGGTGAGTGTCTCTGTTTAGCTCGTAGTGATGGCTAATGTGATCCAGGTTCGATGACTTGTCCAAAGTCCCAGTAGCTCTGACGGGTACAATCCTCATCGTAATTGCGGGCACCCCCGGCAAGGTACCTATCCTACTCCCCCCATCTCTTCTCCTAGCTAATCCATCCCATCTCAGTCCGTCGGAGCCTGCCTCACTGCTACGTTCTACGGTATCCTCGGTGTCTGCATCGGCTCGCTCAACTTTCTCATCCTCGCAAAACTCGGCCATGTACCCGTTGCTCAAGCTATCGTGTTCACAGTTATGGTGTACTTGCTGGCATTGATCAAGGCGCAAGGGCTAAAGTATTTTGGGTTCTCGTTGCTCGCTATTTTGATGAGCTTTAACGGGGTGAGCACAATTATTCGGGTCTATTGGTCAAAAGCTTATCGTGTTGCAGGTATACACATCCATTATGCTCGGTAACGGATTCAACGCGACCTATTTGAAGGCGTACATCGAGGCATATTTGTGAGGTCCCCAAGTCCCAACCCGCATTTCATTTGGCTAACTCCTGGTGTAGGTGGGGCTCAGCTATCGTGCTTTTCGTGAACATGTTCATCTTCCCACTCACTTCTGAACGTGAGCTCCGCCAACTCCTTGTCATGTCCCTCGAACACGTCGCGACCTACTCTCATCTCCTATCCAAAAGTACGCTTCTTGATATGTCTTGTAGTTTACCGAGCTAAATTCGTCACAGCTTATACGCTTACGATCACGGACGAAGAACGAGACGCTCGCGCCCGTCTCGCCCAAACTATCCGTGCGGACTTCGGATTATTGACGGCGAAGATGGCTGAGACCAGTGCCGAGATCAACTGGAGTCGATGGAGTATGAGCGATTACTTGACGTTTGTTGGAAAGACTCGGGCCGTGCAACTCGTACGTCTCCCTTTCTCGTCTCTTGTTCTAATTTTCGTTGAGTTTGAAATGATTATAGGCACTGATCACGTCCCATACGAATATCTCCAACATCCATCCACGCAACACGACCCTCTTTAAAGAATACTTTCTCCCCTCGACGTTGAAACCTTTTCAACGCATGCGCCGCGACATTGACATCACGATTCAAGAGATAAGCGAAGCCCTCGGTGGACCCCCTTCCGAACTCCTTCGCACAACCGAATACGGGGCGGGCGGGGATCTCGAAAAAGCAGCCGTTGCAAGTGAAGACAACCCCGGCTCGGCGCTGGACAAAAAAGCACAAGCAGACGAAGGCGAGAGCGGGACGGAAGGAGCGACGCCAGCCGGAGCAGAGGACGAAGACGAACAAGACGAAATTCGCGAGAGGTTGAGACGCGTCGCTGCAAAGCTCGCGCAAGAAGTCGAAAACGAGGGTATGAGTCCTACGACTGGTAAAACCTCGTTGGTCACTTCTCCGAGCTCGACTGCCGCGCCCATCTCTCCCGGGCGAGAGCACTCGCCAGTTCGTCATACTGGCAGGTGTACGTGTGGGAGTTCTGCCTTGCTCGATGATTACGAGTCGTTTCGTGCGGTGCAGCAAGACCTTCTCGGTGCCGCGCTGGTCTGTGGGCGGTTACATGGCGGGAGTAATGGGTTGAGGTTGTTTGAAGAGCGGAAGAGTGTCGCGCAGGAGGAGGGAAGGGATTGGGTGAGGGGCGATGGCGAGATGCGGAGGCGCGGGACAAAGAGTGGGGCGGCGAGTACGAAAACTGGCACGGCGACTCCAAAAGCTCCTACGGGTACGATGACTCCGAAAACTGGAACGGGTGCTGTCACTCCGAAAACAACTACCCGACCCGAGAGCGTGGTCACTCGGGAGATTGAAGAAGGTCGAATGGAGCTTGAAGAGGATCCGGAAAAGGTGGGCGAGGACGAGGCGATGGTCGAGACGCGGCAGGCATTGGTTAGAGTGTATTCGTTGTTGTACGCTCTCAGGTATGCCTTCCTTGTTCAACTCCCATGCATCCTAAAAAATAACTCGACGTCAGCCAATTCACGCGCGAGCTAAGCACGTTCCACGACGCCGTCATGTCCCGCAAGACCCAGCGTAAACGACTCCACGTACACCTGTTCGAGGACCTTGCAGGCAAAGTGCGCAAGGCTGAGAAAAAGCGCCAGGAGCGGGCGGATCGTATAAATGCTGGGGCTAACAAGGCCCAGGGGGACGAGACGGGCGATATGGAGATTGATGATGCGAGTGTGGTGGAAGATCACGAGTTGAGTGTTCGCGAGGCTTTGGTGCGTCCTCTCGGTATTTCAGGGGTGGGATGGAGGCTCAATGACGAGTATTGCAGGCGATACTGGAGCAACAAGAGTATGTGCCGAAAAAGACAAACATTTGGCAAAAGCTCGAATGGGCGGAAAAGTTGTTGGAAAGCCCGACAAGTATATATGCGGGCAAGACGGCGGCTGCTACACTCATATTTGCGGTTCTCATCGTACGTTTGGTACCTTATATTAGGGCGGTTAACTAATGTTATGATTTGAGTAGTGGGCTCCAGCGACGCGACAGTGGTTTATCAGCTATGGGCTGACGGGCGGTTTGATCACTGTTGTAGTGGCTTTGACGCCTACCCTCGGTATGGGAGGTTTTCTTAAGGGTATATGATGGTTTCTGACTTTGGTTGGCTGGTCGGCAGGTCAAACGCTGTTTACGTTCCTGATGCAGATTGTGGGTTCCGCTTTGGGGTACATTTGGGCTATTGTCGTGCTCGAGGTGAGTTGCTTTTCAAAATTTTAACAAAACCGGTACTGATAAGCCCTTGTTAGGCATTCAAAGATGTTGGAGGGTACAGGTTCAACCCGTACGGAATCGTATGCCTCGTCGGAGTGTTCGCTATTCCATTTCAATATCTGATCTATGAAAACCCCATGCTATGTACGTGACGTTCTTTGCTTCCTATGCGTTTTTCTGACACCCAGATGATGCAGTTACGCTTGCTTTGCTCGCGCTCAACGCAACTGGTGTTATAGTCGTGACCGAATGGGCGACGCAGCAGTATCAAGGCCGGCATACGTTTGATTCGCCGCCGTATCGTGCAGGTGTGTCTTTTCGTCTTTTACAGATCTTTGAACGAATAACCCATCCGGTGTTTATAGGTAAAGCATTGTCGGCGTTGGCGGTTGCACTGGCGATTGTCGGAACGTTCCAGTTGGTTGTACTTCGGAATCCGGCGAGGAGGCAACTTCGGGAGTCTGTTGCGAGAATCGTGTATGGCCTTCTTGGGTGCGTTGTTGATTTCTAGCTCTTCTAGCATGGGTGAGGGCTGATGTGGCAAGGTGCACAGTTACAATACTGTACTTCAGGCGTACGTGCGCGCTGCAATGCCAGCGGACCCGTCATTCCGCGCGCCACAAGCTGCTCTCGAGAGGGTAGAGCATGATCTTCGGCATAGGGAGATGAAGGTTTGTTTTTATTTTTAAGCGTGGAAACATTCGAGTTGATAGGACAACGTGGGATGTAGCTTCAGACGGCACTGATTGAGGTTATGCCACTTCTCATGTACGTTTAGGCCCCTTTTGCATGCCGGATGTTGCTGATGGATGTGGAGTACAGGTTCGCAAATTCTGAACCCCAGCTGGCTAGACGTAAGTATTCTGTTGTGCCGATTTTTGAGATGGAGGTTTCTTACTATGACCTTGTTTAGCGTTTCGAGGAGACATCGTAAACAGGATTTTGAAAAGCTGTCGTATTATCTTGGGTATGACACGTTTTCGTGAACCTACTCTCTGGCTGACGGGGTTTTTCAGATCGGTACCGTGAAGCACGCGCTGCACTGGGTACTGAGCCGTTTAACGAGTTTATCCTTGAGGAGTTCATCTCGGTGCTCTCGCCCTATCGTCGTCGGTTCACCCGAACAATCAAGACGAGTTTCTACTTGGTGGCGTCCAGTTTAGCTAACAAGGTGCGTAGAACCGTCCCTTGCAACACGATTCTGCTGCAATCGGTTGACACTCTCAAAAGTTCCCTCTCCCACACGACATCCAAGGCACTGTTGACATGGTGCCCGACTTTGTCCATGATGCCTTGGTGCTCTCTACTCGGATGGCTCGTACCGAAGCAGGAGCTGGGAGCGTTCGGAGTGGGGAGTTTTCACGGTACTGGTATTATTTGCTGAGTGTGTCGACTATCGGGGAGCAGTTGAAGGTGAGTTTCTCTTCAATTGCGAGGGAACCGTTTTGAGTGATGTTGTGCATAGGAAATGGAGATGGCGTGTAAAGAGTTGTTTGGAGAATTGGAGGATCATCCAAAGGTTATGTAGGACAATGCTTAGATTTGTATTCGTATAACTAGATCGGATTTCTTGATATTCTTTCTCGCTATTTGAACTTGAGCCTACATTGCGCCACGCTATTGGTTGGTGTTCTTCGTTTTTGTATCTATGGTCGTTGTGGATCGCCGGTACGAAGTTACGGGATATTCCCCGACATTTGGTGCAGGCGGTATCGCAACAACAGGGGTTTGGTAGGTTTTTCATTTTAAGTCTGCCGGAGACGGTAACTTTCAACCAAAGCTGACGTCACGATTGCAAAGCCACCTCAATACAGCCAAAGCTACCCTTCACCTCGGGTTCGACCTGACCACATCATCAACACTACTAAGGTTTATCTTGGGCTTCGAAACACAAAAATCTAATTGTCTCACTGGACATTCGTATCTTTCTACCAACGCTCGTCGCGAGTCTATGATCACGTACTCCACTCCAATATTCTAGCTTTGATCGATACCTTGACCCAAACCGTAATGAAAAAGGACCACCCACGATGGGGACCAAATATATCCCGCTATGTCGATACCTTTGAGGATCAAATACACCTGGCGTACGACAACTACATTAATTCTAGGGAAATAACTAGCGAAGTCTACGAAGGTCTTGCGCCCCTGCCCGTGCTCGAGAGTACACTAGCAGTCTGTGAAAACATGCACAAAGAAGGATTTCAGCACGGAGAAAACTCCATTCCGGTCATTATGAAGGCGATTCGACGGTACACTGAGCTCCACGAACATGGCGTGAGTACATGATATCCACAATGTCATTACTGGCTAACTAAATAACCCGTTGCAAGATATTCGGCTATTATTATGGATTTCTGTGCGTCCGACACCTCATGCGGATGGTCTGCATCGGTACTCTAATCGAGACCTCGGTATTGGAGGAATTTCTGGACAGTCTGGACCCAAAAGAAGATTCTCTACAGGTCACGCTCAAACTCGCAGAACGAGCCCTCGAGCGGATGTATGATGCTCTCACCACACGAAATTTCATGGAAATCGTAACGATCCTAGGGTGCCTGTCTGCTGGAGGCGGCGCTGCATTTCCGACGCTTGGAGGACTCACCTATGACGACGTGGGATTTTTGATCCGCACATTTTGGAAGGACCGCCGAGCTATCATCACCATTGGTAACCGAGGCTTGTTGCCTGGACTTGGAGTGCTTTTATTCGTCCTATCCGAGATGAACGCAGTCTCACCAACAGCACTGTGAGCTGGCTTTTCCAAACCATAATACATAACCGTGACGTACAACCTTTCAGGCGCTTTGGGGAAAGTTGGACGGAAATGCAGGAGCTAATGCTCCGATACTATCTAGTCGCATCAGGTTCCGAGCGGGCAATCCTCCGACAACTCACTCGTTTCATTGACCAAACTCTGTTGCAAAAGGGCAAGGATACAGAATATCCGAGCTACCAAGAAGACGCGCGCGAAGTGATCCAGGCGTACTCCGACATGATCCACTCGCCATTAAATCCAAACTTGGCCCAAATCATGCTTTTAGACACTGCATACATCCTTTTCCGATTTATCGACAGTTTATGCACGACTAGGGTGGAAGATTCTATCCCTATGGCTATCAGCGCTGCGTTAGAGAGGGTTTGGCTTGAACTTGACCGGGAACGTGTTGGTTTCATGGCTGTCAACCGCCGTGGTTTTACCAGGCAGCATGCTTGGTACCTGTTCAAGCAACTCGGGTGAGTGCCTATTTATTGATCTTGTGATGACCCTCTAACTTTAAATACGACCAAGGCTAATGTGGCAGCGAATGAAAACGCAACCGGGGCGAGAGGCTTTTGCGCAGGTTATTTTGGCAGATTGCAACATCATCGGTCTCGCCGGCCGCACTCTACTCATGGTGGCGATGGATGGTAAGATTCTGTATTTTCCCTTGCTAGAAGTAGTTATTGACTCAATCTTACGCGCAGACAAGAAGCCTGACATGTGGGCGAGCATAATTGAGGGTTTAGACGACCTACACGGGGTGATGAAGCTGGTTCTACCCACGCGCGACACGGACATTGCTCTAAACATTGTCGTCGAGTGGAAAAAGGTTTGGAACCAGCTGCACGACCTTCGCTACAGATCCGTTCCGACAGGAGTCCCACCAGTCTACATTCAGCAAGCGATCGAGGCGTGGGACTACCTAGGACCGGACGCGGAAAATACTGAAATATGCTCATACCCTCGATGTCCCACGGTCGTGATCGATACCAAACCGATGGAGGGTCGCTTTGTGTGTTCGAGGTGCTGCTTAATAAAGTATTGCAGTGTGAGGTGTCAGATACAGTGAGTGCTCCATGACGAGGAATGCGATTTTGTCTAACAGGCTGACGATGCGATGATAGGCACTGGAGGATGGGAACGTCCGAAGCACATGCGCTTGGATGTGTTCCGCTCAATTATACTGGGCCTGACATACCAAGTCGAGACATAGAGCCTAGGAAATCCGGCCTCAGGTTTGACATACCGCTTGTAACGTTGAAATAACAATCAGATTTTCTTGATATTCAAATATCTCTTAGCTGAAACGTTGGGTTTAATACAATCATCACCTGTTAATTACCCTAGAATGATGGGCTCTTGCATGGTGCATCGGGGCTTATTTCAAACGGCTGCACGTGTACATGACGTCATTATGCCTGTCACGTGATGGCCTTTTTTTTTGGTATGCATCTTTATACTGCTACACGAACACAAGTCGAAACGCAGTAGGCCACAGGCGCCCGGGAAACAATAAACAAAATAGGGGGATAGACCAGGGGTACACTTATAACTACTGAAGGGACGAGCGAAAGTACGGCGGGGGGGGGGGGGGGGTTGCAAAAACGGGCCCTCACGTGATGGCCCAAACGAGCGCATCTTGACCACCAGTTTTCTTTCGGATAGCTTGGACTCTTGGCGACACAAACATATCCGTCTGGTTGGGCCTGATTAGCCAGTGAAAAATATACTACTGTTTTGGTTGAATCTGAGAAACTAACTGGGGCTTACCGTGTATCATATTTCACTTGACCTTGATTCTGCCGAGCAAGACGGCTTCCGATATCAATCTCTGCACCCTCGCATACCATGGGAAGTGAACACCCGAAATGGGGACCCGACTTTGACCGGTACTTTGAAGACTTCGAAGGTCGGCTCAACAAGGCGTTTGACAATTACAGATCATCCCGGGAAACTACAAGCATCGCGCACGATGGACTTTTGCCTTTGTCTGTGCTCGAGACTATGCTGACTATTGGCGACAATATGCATAAACTTGAATATCAACATGGAGAGAGATCTTTGACGGTACTTATGGCCACCATTCGGCGATACACGGAGCTAAACACAAGTGGAGTAAGCCGCGTACCCAATTTGTGCTTGCTACATATCTAATTACTTTTTATGAACCAGATATTTGACTATTACTACGGCTACCTCTGCATGAGACATATCATCCGTGCGATCTGTATCGGCACTCTGATCGAGAACGAAATGTTGGAGGCTTTTTTAAATGACCTTGATCCCGCCCTAGAAACAGTTGAAGCGACTGCCGCGCTTGGGGAGATGGCCTTTGACATAATGACCCAAGCCTTTCTCAAGAACGACGTTTCCTATGTCGCTGTTTGTTTGGGATTTAAACCTCCCGATTGGAACATTGCGTATACGTGTGTTGGGGGACTCAGTATTGATGATGTGGACTTCCTGATAATGGCGCTCTGGAACAACCGTCGTCAAATAATTACTCTCATTGAACATGGGATGTTGCCAGGATTTCCCGCTCTTTTGTTTACTCTCTGCGAGATGACAATGCTCTCAAGACTTCCCGGGTACGTAAACCCTTTCTGCTAGTTGTGCCGACTGATCGCGGTTCATACAGTCGCAGGAAGAAATGGACGCAGCTACAAGACGTAATCCTTCGTGCTTATCTAGTCGGAACAAAGGATGAGCGGCAAATCATGCGCCACCTCTCCATTTATGCCCACAACCAGATACAAGACCACAACTTGGTTATGGACACAAGAACCGATGAGGAAGATGCCCGCACCGTAGTACGGGCATATGTCGAAATATTCGACCCAATCTGGATCCGTGATAAATTCCTTGCCGCACTTGTGTTGCTTGACATATCAAACTTCTTATTCCAATTCGTCGACAGCATGATTACCCCTAAAATGGAGGATTGCATTACTCTGGTTGCATGGGGAGGACTCGAGCGAATTTGGCTCGAAATCGACCGAGAAAGTGATGGGTTTATGGCAGAGCCTCGGCGCGGTTTCACTCGACGATATGCTGCTGACATTTTTCATGCTTTAAGGTGAGTTCGATTTACATCAGGAGCCACGTATTTTGGCTGACGGTACTCTCAAGCGACATGCAACGGAGGCTTCGTGCACGGGAGAACCAGCAGGCTTTCACGGGTATGCTAATGGAAATGGATATTCTTGGCCTCGTGGGCCGTGTTCTCCTGATGATATCAAGAGAAGGTAAAAGTGTTGTTTCATGCATTCAAGAGGTTAATAGGACAGTAGGCAACAACCCCGATAAGTGGGATGAGTATTTGGGCGGATTAGAATCTCTATGCGACGCACTGTGCGGGCCTCCTCCTCTAGCAGCGGAGAGATTCTTCCATTCCAACGTCGCCCAGTGGATTAAAGTACGAGACCAGCTCAAGGTGCTATCGCTGGGAATGCTGCCGAGTAGAGTGCCAAAAAGACATCTTGCCCAAGCCATCAACAGCTGGGTCGCATTTCGTCCAACTACCACTCCAGACAGTGCCTGGAAGTTGTGTTCGAATCCCCGATGTGCGATCGTGAAGATTCTCGTGAGACCGCCAGATGCGACTCAGACTTGTGGAGGCTGCTTTCATGCGACTTACTGTAGCAAAAGGTGCCAAAGAATGTACGCATCTGGTCTCCTATCACGTTGTTGAACGAGGCTTACCTTTTCTTATTCCAAGCCATTGGTGTTTACGTACGTCAGAATCGCATGTGGTTGGCTGCAACCAGGATTAGCATGCCCCCTTGCTTGTAATTGACACACCAAACCCCCCGTCACAGCCCCAAACCTGTTTGTTGTCTAAATGATTTTGACACTGGCTTTGTTTCCTCCCAAATTTGTAGCCCAGAGGTAAATCATGTCATTTTTGGATCTAAGTCAGAGTTCGAGGCGCCTTGGACTCATTATTACCGATCCCAATCGGGCCAGACTATTACTTGCAATAGCCGAGGCCGTGGTTAACCGCCGGCGACACAGGCAACCCGAATCAACCCCAAATCCAGGAACAAGCATGACCGGAGATCCCGGCCGAACAGCAATCCACGTTCACAGCGTCGATAGCGTGGCATTGTGGCAATAGAGTCAGTTCTCGAGTGATAGCGATACAGTATTAACCTCGCTATCTGGTTCCGAGCCACATGCAGCCAAGGAATCTTACCAAGGCTCCTTTCCACATGGCACCAGCCTCTCAGCTTGACTTGATAACAGGTCTATTATTGCTAGGCCAAGTCGCTTGGTTGGTCTGGCGAAGGAATCAAGTGATCCTGTAGACTGGCGCTCCTCGTGATTGCAAAGGTACACGAGGTTTGTGGCTATATGCTTCTATGGTGAGTACACATAAGGTCGTGTAGGAGTATCTATAACCGTTTTCTTTGAGCCACTAGGCGTGATGTATAATAATCTAGATTTGCGGGCCGCTGGCTTTTCAACGACAGTCGTTGGACGAGGACCTCGAAGTGATTTCTGACGTATGACGGGGTATTCATTCTTGCAAACGGGAGTATAGTAGTACACTTCATATTATTCATGATTTCTCGCAGTTATTGGTCGAGATTTGGCATGTGGCAGCACCGCTGCGTGCGCGTGGTGGGCGGCTTATCGTCAGATATGCTGTCCATGCCATGTTCAATACTTTGCGTGGACTGGGGTACGCTCACGGGGATATTTTGGTCACTTCATTTGAGCATGGAACTGGATAGCTCTTTAGACGTATAAATTCCCCCTAGAGGTCCTGCTCGCCCTTCGTCGATCCGTCCCCCGCTGTGTGTTGCTCACTCACGATTTTCAACATGTTGTTCGCTGCGTTCGCTGTCTTGACACTTGGTTTGAGCTCAGCTCTCGCTGGCCCATTCTCAAACTCGACCAATATTTGTGGCACGACTATTAGGTAGGTCCTTTTATTCAGAATGAATGTCAACCAACTAAATGGCCTCTAGTGACGATGAGATCATCGCAGCCGAGGCTCATTTTGCGAAAAACAAGGTGTCGCTCGATCTTAAGGCTCGGGCCGAGTATGCGGTCAATATTAAGATCTACTGGCACGTCGTCCAGTCCGGACCTAGTATGTATTTTCTATTGCCGGAAGAGTACCTGACACTCACATTACTTAGACTACATCCAGGGCAACACTCCAGACTCGCAAATCAAGGACTCCATCACTGCGCTCAATAAGTTCTATAATGGCACTGGGTTTACGTTCACGCTTGCCTCGACCGATCGTACGACTAACAGGTGAGTCATATACCAGCAAATATCACAATAACCCATCTGAGCATCTCTTTTAGACCCTGGTTCGACTCCGCTGGCCGCGGGACACGAATGCAAACCAAAATGAAGAATGCACTTCGTCGGGGCAACGCTGCTGATCTTAACGTCTACACTGTTGGTTTCACATTCGTTGATCCACTTGGAGGCTATGCCACGTTCCCTGGGTGGTACGAGGATAATCCTAAGGATGACGGTGTCGTTATGCTCTATTCGACTCTGATCGGTGGCTCTATGATTGGCGATGAGATCATTGGCGATAGGGGTGGCAAGGTCCTCGTGCACGAGGTTGGCCACTGGCTTGGTCTCTACCACACTTTCCAAGGCGGCTGTCGTGGCCAGGGAGACTATGTGGATGACACTCCGGCACAGGCTGACCAGACTTTCGGATGCGTAGTTGGTCAGGATACTTGCCCTAGTCCTGGCGTTGATCCGTGAGTAATCCCGTCGTGATCTGTATTCTGGATTAGCTCACTCTGAGGTTTAAAGGATTCATAACTTCATGGGCTACGATGACTGCAAGAATGAGGTATGAAAAGGCTGAAACATAAACGACCGAGCGTATCACTCATCTACATATACTCTAGTTCACCCCCGGCCAGATCACTCGCATGAGAGACCAGGTCGCTACTTATCGTGGAATCCAGCCTTAAGGTGGCGGGGGGAAGCTGGAATAGTGGAGTTGAGCGGAAAGTTACCAGTGTGCTTACCTGAAATACTTTATATTGGGGATACATATGTCATATTGGGTCCGCCTAAGGGAGATTAAATCGGGACGTGTGCCTTCGTAACTCCGTCGACCACGGCGAGCATAATAACCCGCTATATGCGCACTATCTCGCGATCTTGGCTTATTGCTGGCCAGGCTAAGATGGCTACTCATCGACTCTGCAGTAGAGTAGAGTCTGAGAACAGCTACCTAGATAAGCGAATCCTAGGATGAGGGCACACGGCATTACAACCTTTATGCGGTGGGAGTGCAACATAATATCATTCGTACATACTTTAAATCCACAAATTATCAAGGTCAAGTCTATACGTTACGATACAAATCAAGTCGAAAAAACCGGACGAATCAATACAAGAAAAGTGAGACAGGCAAGTACCGAGAGCATCAACCAGACTAGTCTCCACTCATAGGTCAGTTCCAGCTGACCCGAACAGCTCCGCCCCCAGTTTGGCTAGGTATGCTTCTGCCGCTGCGTTATCCCCTCCTTCCAGTTCCACTGCAATCTGCGCCCCCGCTCCAGCGCCTTCCTCGCCCTCACCCTCTCCGCCTCCCTCTTCGCCGTCCTCTTCTTCTTCTTCTTCTCCCACCTGCCCGTCCTCTCCTTCACCATCTTCCAGCGCCGGTAGGTCATCCTCCGCGTTCGCATCCACTGTGTTCTTTCCGCTCTGCATAGCCGGGGGCTGATTGAGTCCATGTGCAGCTAGGAAATCGGCGACCTCTGCCTCTGCCGCCTCGCTGTACCTCGTATCCCGGAATTTGTCCATCGCGCCGGCGAACATCTGCGCCAGTTCATCCACGGGTCCTCCACTCGGGTTGACAGCTGTCGGCGCGTCGTGACCGGGTTCCAGAGCGGGCGACCCCACCACTCCAGGTGCCGCCTGGGGCTTTTGCAAGTTCGCCGCCGCAGATTCAGCCCCCACCGGCATTGCAGGGGCGGATGGAAGGGGCGCCCACATGTAGGGCACATCCGGAATCTTGAACTGCGGCTCGAATCTCGTCGCTTCGTTGTCAGGGAATGACGCGCGGAACACCGACTTGAGCGCCGTTCGCCAGGCAATGCGAGAATAGTAGGATATATGCGAAGTATTTTCAAGTGCAACAGTCGACGTGGCCTTGGAACGCTTCTTCTTGACCGCCTTGACCTTCTTCATCGGCCGCACTTCTGCTCCAAGCTGCGCTCGACGTCTCCACCGGTTGAGCATTCGACGAGCCATCGCACTGAGGATTGTACGTCTCGGTGGTGCGGGTACCGTAGCTAGCGGTGGTACGGACGGGGTGTGATCCATGGTCGGAGAGGACGGGAAGTAGCTCGCGGGTTCAAGAGTCGGCTCCAGAACAGGCGAACACATCGGCGCGTCCACGATTTCGGTCGCGGTCAAGGCGGGAGAAGCCATAGGTGTGTCCAGCTCTGGAGTAACAACAAACGCAGGGGCGAGACTCGACGACGGCGGAGATATCTCCGGACCCGTCGCCTGCTCAGCGACCATCTGCGACTGCCGCTCCTCCAAGTCCATATCCACCGGCTCCTCTACCTGCGTCGGCGCCGCATCTTCCATCATCGCGATGTTGACCGGTTGTCCATATATGGCGGCATATGCTCGTCTGAGGGTGGCCGCCATCCGCTCGCTCCACTCGTCGTGCACGCTACACCCAATATTCTGGCCGACCTGGGACGCTTCGACCTGTTGCTGGTACGGTGGGAGGGTAGTCTGTCCGTAAATCACCTGCGCTCCAAAGACCTGTGGCTCCGCGTGATGTGTGACTTGATGAGCATTCGTCAGGTTCGAGTTGACGTGCCAAGAGTTGCCCACGGGGAAGAGCTGGGGGCCAGGGGCAGAGTATGGGGCCTCGAGTGGGGCTCCGGGGATTGACGTCTGGTATCCTACTACGACTGGGGCAGATGGCAAAATGTTGGTGGGAAGTCCAGTTTGGAACGTAGCTGCGTTGGCCGGCTGTTCATTCGGAGCGTCCGCGACTGAGTTGGCGTCCCACTGGGGTGTTTGCGCTACGCTCCATCCATCGTTCGTCTGGGGCTGGGTGGGTTGCGCAACAGATGGTTCGGGGGCACTGTAAAACGCGTCCACGCTGCTAGCGACTGGCATAGTGACGGCAGTATCGGTGTTGGACGACTCGCACTGCTGCATCCCGAGGAGAGAATAATCCACAGAGTCGCCCACTCCAATCGATTCTCCAACTACAGGCTGCTCGTGGTCTCCAGAAAAACCAGCAGAAACAGATTCGGTCGGCAATCCACCTGTCGATCCAGGGGTATCCACAGGTGCGGGTCCGGAAACAGGCACGCCAAGAGCGATACTTGCCTCACCGTTTATCGCCTGCTCGTTCGCAGTTGGCTACAATTCGGGTCTTGTCAGTCGCCTAAATCTAGCGGCTTGTGTACTACGTACCTCCTCCAGTCCAACGACTTGCCCCTTGACGTCTTGCTCTACCACTGGAGCAGCTTCCGCAGTGTATAGGGTATCGACGGTCGGGGTAGGGATAGGTACACTGGTCGGCACAACGGTCGAACTGTTGGCCGAAGTCGCGCTCGATAGCCCTTCCTCGTCGTTGCTCGGGACCGACGCAACGCCATTCGACTGTAAATCCGAGATTTTGTCGCCCGTGACAGCGTTGTCGTTCGATGCGACCGAAACGCAAGCTTCGGGACCAAGGCTAGGCTCGTTCCCCACGGCAGACTCGTTGGTCAAAGACCCAGTGTCTGAAACGTCCACTTCCTCGCTCTCCTCACCCTCGCTCTCCTCGATCCCTTCCCCTCCGTCGTCCTCCTCACTCTCTTCTTCGTCCCCGTCCCCATCATCCTCGCTCTGGTCGCCCGTATCCTCCCCTTCCGCTGGGTCTCCGTCTCCTTCGCATCCAGATTCGCTCTCGCCGGGTGTCTCTGCCTCGTCACTCCATTCGCTCTCCGACGATATGCCAAACGCTCCAGGAAATATCGATTCGTGGGGGCTCATCTCCGGTGTCGTCGGTCCAGTCTCTGACGTCGCTGGCGGGGTACTAGGTATCGTTGATGATAGCTTGGGGGTAGGCACACCCGGCCTCTGGCGTTCGTGTTCGCCGCCCTCCTTGGCCCTTGGTCGCCGCTCGGAGTCCATGATCTCTATTGGTCCCCCGTCATCGACAGCGTCCTACGTCCAACTGTCAGCCTTCTCCGTCGCCCTGTTCATGCTTCCACGTACCTTGAATGGGGGCTCTCGCATCTTTCCCTTGACCTGGCCTCGACACGCAAACCATACGTTGTTGGAAATCCAATCGCTCAGGGGTACCAGCACCCCGTCCACAATCCAGATCGTCGTCGGCAGAGAAACAGCAAGCATAGGGCCGACCACAGAGCAGGCAACGATCGCAACCGCCTTGTCGCTGAGTGATCCAAATAGTACGCTGTGCTCAATGCGTCAGCGCTCGTCAACCAGAGAACAGGGGCGACGCTCACCATACGAACTCCACCACCTCGGCCTGAGACGACAAAAACACAGCGAGCACCGTGACTAGCACAGCGCACATCATCACAAGAGTCATAGACATCGGTCACGATAAGTAGAAAAGCGTCGAGAATCGAGGGAAAAATCGCAAGAAGCGGGAGGTGACTCGACGTGGTTTGGAACAGGTCGCTTTAGCGGCTGCCGGTTTTATAAACACCCCTATACCCCTATCGGTTTGTTTTGCTCATCTGAGACATAAATAGAAGTGGCCGAACCCTGAAATCCCAGGCGGAGGTTAACGCTGGCCCCACTGAGCCCCACAGAAGTAATCAGTCTGGGAGGCACAGGTTGAAACTAGTGGACTCACGATCCCATTGCCTCGCCTCTCGTGAACGCCGGTACCCATTGGGACTTGCAAGCCTCAACCCAAATAGCGCGCAAGCAACGAGCCGGAAGGAAATATCGCGCAGACATTAAATGGTTTGGGACTCCCCGACATCAGGCATCGTCACCAGAGAGGTTCCGTAGATCATTGGTAATCCAACGGGTTCGCCGCGTTCGTGTGAGTATTGTAAAAATCAACATTAGATTTTTTTAAATTTATAAGTCGTAAAGCAAGGCAAGCGAGACATGATTCTAGGCATAGGCCCAATCCGAATTATACACCCGCTCTCGGTGCCATTTTAACTAGTCCCGGCTCGGTCGACATACCCAGTAAAGGCAATTTCCAGAGCGGGACTAGATTCGATGCCGGGGTCGATTATATTGGGCCTCTCGCGCAACCCGTAAACCCGGATGACTCGTCGGTACAGACGTTGGGTCCACGAGAACTCCGCAGGTACCAGTAGTAATCAACCAGAACCAGATTAATAAACGACCAGTAATTAAGCGTTTCGTGTTGAGTACATTTTGCTAGTGTTTTACGACTTTGGGGTGTTCCACCTGGCAACGCTCAGCTGCTGGTCATCGGAAGAGCAGTGGTCGTGACCGCGTGGAAGCATCCGAGTGTTGTTTTGTTTGGCCTGATGGCGCCTACTTTATAATCAGCGCTACCTCAGCTTCTCACCCCATCTGGCAACAACTCTCATCTCGTTTATAAGCAGTATCTCACGCAATAGCATATCAATTCATTATAATTCCTACAGTGCCCGACACCAGGTCACCGCCTCCCGGAGGACCCTTCGGAAGCAGATTCTCTCAAGACGTTCTCGTCTCGGAGATTTCGGTCATCATACCAGTACCAAATACTCAAGCTGCTTCGCCACGTTGGACCGAGACACAAGGTATAATAATTCCCCTGGATCCGTAGAGAACGTATGGGATCTCCCAAAGGGGTCGGAAAAAAAAATAACGGACCGATATTGAAAAGTCAGAAAGACCACCACCACCCTCGCACACAAAGGAGGAAAGCGCCGTTATCGATATTAATCCATATCCAGCTACATTCTTGACAAGATAAGTGATTCTCGCTGTAATTTATACATATTGGTTAAGCTCAAGTTGGGCAGCGATTACGAATATTCCTGAGTATAGATATAACTAGGTCACGAGCTGAGATGAACTACCACCAATCGGTTCGTTTTTTTGCGCAAAAAAAAAACTGACAAGACACAGCACTACCCCCAACATCGGTTCGGCTTTTTGGGACCCCCTTGGGATCTCCCTTTGGAACCCAGGCAAGTTGTGATACAAACTGATGAACACAAGATGAGCGTAGCCGCTTCTACCAAGACTCGTGTGCCCCCCGTGTTGATCTTCCGGAAGATATCGAACAGCCCACACCTTTACGCCCAGTCGCAAAGTCATTTAAGTCACCAGGCTAAGTCCAGCTGAGCTCGTTCTGTTAAACTAACTCTCCCCTGCCGTACTACAGCATCCATTGGTCGCTCGACAAAACATAACGCAGAACACTCACATCGCACCGGCCCGCCCTCGTGGTACTCTGACGCGCGGGGGCCAGCATTTACCACACGGCGTACGCCACGAACGCCACAGGAGACGAACAGAGCTTATTAACCACGTCGAAATCGCTTAAATCCTCCCAACGTCCCCCACCACGAGCGCCTCCACACCACTGCTAGGATGCCTCTCGTCGACTCTCTTCCTTACCTCCCCGAACTCCCGATTGGAAACGTCTCGAATGGGACTATTCCCGTTCCCGGGTTTGGCGATCTGCCAGCACCGTTTGATATTATCGGTCTGCTCACGTTCTCCCAGACGACGTTTACGCTATTCAGCACGCTTTATATCGCGTGGCAGAACTTGACGGCGCAGGCTAGTAGAAGCCGTCATTGGATATGTAGAGGCATGCTAACTTGTCGAACAGGTTCGAGAGAATATGCAACAAGGGTTAAACATTATCGCATCCTTGAATAACCGGTCAGAGTCTATACTCGAGATTGAGAGGGAGGAGGGAGAGACGACATCCCAGACCAAAGCGCTTGTTCGGTGTGTTGAGCACACAACCCGGTTGAAATGGCTCCCAGCGCTAACGCATCACATTGACAGAGAGTACAGCCTGATCATATACCGGATAAATAGCATCAACGAAGAAACGTTCTTGAAGCGTTGGTTCTTCAGCGAGCCAATCGCTCAGGAGCTTCGTCAATTAGCTGCAAAGGCTGAGAAATTGTATCAATTGTATTTGGTGAGTTCGAGACATCCTTACTGTATCTGCTTACTGACTCGTGCTCCAGATCAAGGTCAATATAGCCATGTTTGTGAATGCCGGTCGCACAAGGTGAGCTTGTTCCAATTACGCTCAAGTATCTCTTATTCATGTGTGGTGTGTCGTAGGCATGGTGTTACCGATTTGCAAGAGAAGATGAACAAAGTCCTAAATTTACTTGCTGAAAGCACGAATCCCAAGGAGGGTTGACTGAACGTCCGAGAATCACTTTTTGTCGCATTATACACCTGCATATACATGCAATGTTTCGACTTGGATCACAAAGCTTGCTTTTCCGAACCTTTCAACCCAATCCGGAAACTCGCAACTAGATCCCAAGGCATGGCCGGGTTCAGCCAGTACAAGGATGGCGTGCTCGCTTTGATTACGTCGTTGCTTACTCCAAGCCCAGCTGGACTACTTCCGTCTTGTTCCGCCCCTATGCTACAGTATGACACTGTAACCATCCCGATGGGCACGACTCGTACCTCACCGGCCTCTCGGTTTCCGGCTTTCCGTACCGGCAATCTGCCAGCCGACAGCTAGCGCTTATCTTATCACAGGACCATAAGCGCCCTAGGACCCGAAGAGAACTTCATTAATCACGTCGGGCCCCTTAAATAGCCCTTGACTACAGAGATGTCTCTCCACCACCCTCGCTCGTCGTGAACGACCATCAGTATGTCTCTCGTCGACGCCGTTCCCTACCTCCCCGAACTCCCAGTCGGAAATAACACAAACGGAAGTCTTCCTATCCCTGGGTTCGGTGATCTACCAGCGCCGTTTGATATCATCGGGCTTCTAACGTTCTCGCAAACGACGTTTACGTTGTTCAGCACGCTTTATATCGCGTGGCAGAATCTTACGGCGCAGGTGAGTCCAAGCAGTCTCACGCAGTACGTCTTGGGAGGTGCTGACTCTAGCAGGTCCGGGAGAATATGCAACATGGTTTAAACATTATCGCATCGCTAAACAACCGATCCGAATCTATTCTCGAGATTGAGAAAGAAGAAGGGGAGACGACGTCCCAGACTGCAGCGCTCGTCAGGTGTGTAGAGTGCTCGATTCACTTGGAATACTCGGCGCTGATCCCGTGGTGGTAGCGAGTACGATTCGATCGTGTACCGGATACGTTCGATCAACAACGAGCCGTTTTTGAAGCGCTGGTTAATGTCGGCGCCGATCGCTGATGAGCTTCGTGAGTTGACGGCAAAGGCTGAAAAGTTGTATCAGTTGTATTTGGTGAGTCCGAGACGTTTCATTTCGTCTTACTCCTCACCAACCCCAATTTAGATCAAGGTTAATATGGCTATATTTGCCGACGCTGATCATGCCAGGTAAGCTTGTTCCAAACCAACCAAATGGACAACCATATTCATGATTGGCACGTCGCAGGAGCGGGGTTGTCGAACTGCAGAAGAAGATGGACAGGGTGCTTGATTTACTTACTAAAAGCACGGACTCCAAGGAAAGTTGACCAAGCGTCGTTAGGCCGTATTTTGTTGTATCATACGATTGCAAGTTGCTATCTTTCAGCCCAATTCCAAGAAACTCGCACGTTAGACGGATACGCTCTCGCCATGCTTTGCTTATATCAGCATCGCCGCTGACTATTAGACTAGAAGATAGAGGCACCCAATCCTCGACTAAGTTGTGATGCCAATATCGGGTGGATGTGCTCGGCGCAAGGGTACGTCACTACCTGATTTGCAGGTACTCGTCGTAAATAGTTATTTGGGCACAGAGTAATGTAATGAAGGCTGCTTGGGTTTGATCAACCAGGCCAAGGAGCTATAAACCGCATATAGGGTGAAAATATATCATTTTACCCATTTGATGCAAGTGCTAATACTTATTGAGAAGTGCCCGTGCCCGGGCTGTGCACCTTGCTTGCTTGAGGTGCAATCCGTGTGTTTCCGCCCGAAAGGTATCTGTGGTATACGGCCTTTGATGGAAGATTGCTGAAAGCCCCTCATTGTGGGATGTACGCGAGCCGGACCAAGTCTTACCAAATATCAACACAGGGCAGAGAAAGTTATACGGGACTCATCTACAATATAAGAACCAAGGGGTCCTACAATATGCCTGTACTGGGACATGGTACGTGCACCCGTAGGCCGTGAGATAGTTGCGGCCAGTGGTACTGTGCAGTAAACAGCAGATGGATAAATAAAACCAGGACTAGAGTGAAAACTATTCCAGTGATGAATATTTGGATCGGCACTGAGTATGCAAAAGAGGGCTGCCAAGGCAGGTAAGGTTCGCCACCGTATGCGGTCGGAAATGGAAGCGAACTAGTAGTATCGCTAACTCGAAATGCAGCCTGAGATTGTGATTTGAACAAAGGTTCAAAGAATTTAACTCACGTAGATTGTGCATGCGCCCCAATTGCCAGCAGGCAGAGTGTCGCTAGGATGTTCATTGCATGAGTGGTCGACGTCGTGTGATTGGCTTGGCCGAGTTCGTCATAAATCACGTGGTGATATCTTAGCGCTGACAGTCTATCTTTGGGTGGCTAGATCTGTGGCAGATCCACGAGCTGGCCCGGTGAATTTCATTTCAACACCCTCGTTTGGCTGGGCTCCGCTTCGTGTCATGTTTATAAATACCCGCGGTCGTGACTTATCTTGGGCGAGATCGGGCCCCGAGAATTTTCCGAAATTCTATATAGCCGTTTGCGAAATGTGGTGCACTCCGCAATTCTCACATGTCCCGCTCCACAGGCTGACGATCGATTAAACCTGTGCACAAATCAAACACAAACACTGCGGCGAGGGGAAAACGCACCGTATCTCGGCGACGAAAGGCATACGAGATACGCGAACAAATCCATGTACATATCTTGACGAATACGAACACAAAAATCGACCCTTAGCGGCAGTATATAGGCAACATAGACGGTTGCAGGCAAGCCCGAGCGGCATGAATGTGCAAGAAGCCTCCCGAAGCACTAAAGAGCAAGCTTGCAAAAGGAACTAGGTAAAAGCGGCCATTTGGGACAAATTCTCGACGTAAGTCAACAGGGGCTACCCCTGGACAAAGGAGGCGCATATCTGTACTGGTTTGATCGATCGTCAGCCTGTGGAGCGGGACATGTGAGAATTGCGGAGTGTACTACATTTCGCAAACGGCTGTAGCAATTTTCTCCGAGGAACTTGAAATAGACGTCAAGGTGGAAATGTCCGTTCTCTTGGGTGATGTCCAGGCCTTACTGGAACCAGAAGCTAGCATCGCCACAACTGTGCCAACTTGGCTCTTGCAACACAGTTTGACAGTTGAGTGACAGGCGATTTCCGAGCTCGAGGCGGTACTAGGGCCCAACACGGTACGCAATGTCTCGGTAATCCCGTGGTGAGTACCGTGGTAAATGCGTGGTTCGGTACGTGGTAAGGACCGGTACTATTTGAAATGGACCATGTGGCGCACCATTCCGTGGTTGTTCGCCGAAGTTCTCCGAAATTCGCCACGGTACTTAGTCAGCACCGCCACTCGCGTACTCGCGCATATT
>WSTG01000154.1:0-29039 GCA_019616325.1 Ceratobasidium sp. 394 | reverse complement strand
AACAAAACGTATACTGAGGTTGACTACATTATCTGGACGACGTCGATGGATTCTTCGTACGCAACCCTGCCAAGGTTGCATACCAAATACACTGATCAATTGCTTGTAGGTTGACGGAGACCATGGGAACGGAGATTCCTCATACTTCTAGTGACATGAAGTACAGTTCATCGACTGCATGGACTGAGGAACAGGATAGTGACCCTACAATGTACGTTTTTATCCTCTCCTTATATTAGGTTGGGTGTAACTAATAACATCTCGGGGTAAAAATAGGGTTACATCGACTGATGGTGCCAGTGTTATAATTTCATTCTCTGGCAATGGGATTGTTCTCAATGGAAAGACGGGGATATCCTACGGAATGTTCAGGTATGTTTCGCCTTGCCCTAGTACTTTGCCTCAGTAAACAAACGACTATTTAGCGTCCAAGTGGATAACGGTATTACTCGCCAGCTCAACGCATCCAGCCAACAAACTCACTCCACTGTTCTCGTACGTTCCTGTTGCTCTCTTCTCGATTCTTATGCTCAACCAGTTTTGTAGTACCGTCAAGACAACCTGCAGCCCGGAAGCCACACACTAACAGTCACCAACCTTGGTCGTGGCTTCACTTCGCTCTCTGTTGGTTCGGCAACACCAATCATCTGGTCCGCAGATCCAAACTCCCCACCCTCAAATTCTGGTTCTCGTTCTGATTCTCCGCGCCGCATCAACCCGGGTGTGTTGGCAGCCGAGATCGTTGGCGCCGTCGTGGGACTCGCAATCATAGTTCTATTCGTGCTGTGGTGCGTGCGTCGTCGTCGCCAGGCCCGGAGAAACGAGCAAGCGGAGGACGAGGCGGAGCGTCAACGCCCTCTATCCGGGTTCATGCAAACCACGCCATTCGTCCTGCCTTATGCGCCCCAGTCTCCAATTAGCCAGTCGTACGAAAGCCGAAAGACGGGTATGCAGTCGCAATACCCGCCAATGACATACACTGGGCCAAGTTCTCCTGGGTTGACCTCTCAAGGGAGCTTTGATTTCGCCAATAGACCAGGGATGGCGGGCACGGAGAGCTTTAGTGCTGGCAGTAGCTCCGGGCGAGGCGGTCCAGCTTCTGACGCAGGCAGGAGCCCGGTATTGGGAATGCCCGTCAGGTACCCGGGCTCTGCTGGGATCACAGAGCTCGATGCTGAATCGATGCGCGATCGGTACGCCTACTGTAGCTCTTTGTTTTTGATGGACAACTCTAACTTTGGTTGGTGGCGTTGAAGGGATGCGGGGCCTGTGATATTGCCGCAGCTCCCACCAGCGTATAGCGACGCAAGACCTGGTCTCCCACCCGGTGCTGCTGCGCCTGTTTTGACTCCGTCGACGTCGACACCTGCACCTAGTAAAACTCCAACGACGCCCGATCCGGCTGTGTATAAAGCACGAGCCGAGGATCCGAGTCAACCACGTCGAGTGATGTAAGGCTAGACACTGCCTCGTCTCAGGTGGCGTAGTTCTGATTATGAGCGCTTTTTTATTATGTGTTTTTACTATTTTTTTCGGTTCAAGGTGTATGTTAGGGAGATGTGTTGCTGCTGTAATTCGGTCTTTGTGTTGTTTATGTATGTGCATATGCGTTCGTTGTTGTACTTTTCGTATCTTTGTGACACCCACACTCGTTCAAACGCTCAGTATATCCAGAATTTTGTTATAAAATTTGTACTATCGAATTCCAATCGCTCAAGAAGTTGAGCTTGCTTAGATTGAGCCTCGGTTGTAGGCAGGGGTGTGACCCTCGAACAGTTCTCTTTGCTCTGGGGTCATTCGGTGCTGGCACAGCCGGCTCGTGCAAGGTCAACAAAAAGTCACTTTGCACATCCGTGGGCCTAACGTTTATCCCGAGTTTCACACACTCGAATTTGGATAAATTCAATGGTTGAGACCTTGCAAGTTTCTTAGTTTATAATTAATATACGAATACCAAAGCTGAGGTCCTGGGCAGGACGAAGCGTCATGTGATCGGGGTGGTGTTGCGGTCATCCTCACGAGTCGCCCATCACCATTCGCCCAAGTCGCCTGTTCAGCCGATATACGAACCGAATTTTGCCAGTAGCACAAACAACTGGACATAATGACGAACCTTCTTGGGATGGTAGTATTTGTCTTGACTATGGTTGGCCCCATCGGCGTTGGGTTGATCGTCGCTGTTCCCATTGCGGGCGCTATTGTGCGGTCAGAAATATCACCTTGGCCAGCGCTATCTATTCACTGAACCAATACCCCAAATAGACTGCGGGCAAACTACACCCCCAAAGGACTCCAACTCGACCAAGAAGACTCGAGCGCACCCTCTCAAGCCCGAGTCGGGCCAGCCGTGGATGGAGTTGTTAATATGCTGCGGAGGATATACAGGCTCGAAGGCTGGTCTGGGATGTATAAAGGATTTGGTGAGCAGATAACTTAGCCACATTTAGGTTTTGAATTGACGCGAAACTCTGTTCTCGGCGTGGCAGTTCCAGCGGTCATTTCGACGATCCTTATCACATTGTGGGCGATTCTGACCGTCCCGGGTCATGCGAAATACAGGCCATGTTCGCAGGTGTACGTGCCTGCTACCAGTATTTTCCGAGGCTTGTTATACGGGATGGGCGCCTTGTTGGTTGCGATCCCGTATGAGATTCTGTTCAATCGGTAAGCAGATATACAGGTTAAAAAAGGCGAAACTGATTGGGGCTATGTGCTATAGCGCTGTGTGCACGCCCCACCGACTTCCATGGTTCAAGCCTATGCAAGCACTAAGAATAATTCTGACGCCTTATGAGCGCCGTAAGCCGTGGGTATTGTACCTTACGCCTGGGCTTTTGGCTTCCCGGTGAGAGATTCGTTACCTTCACGTGCCATACTGCTTATTTCAATGCTTCAGTATGTTGATCCTCATTTGGGTGGTTGCTGTTGCACAAGTCGTTCGCGCCACACTTTTGCCTTCGGTAAGCTCAACGCTAAGCCCCGTGTTCTGCTATAGCGGTTAACTAAACTATCTCCTCCAGCTCTCCCGTGGACTGAGCAACGTACACGACCCAGACGACCAAAACCGAATGACCAAACACCTCAACCCCATAAAACTCGCCGTGTTTCTCCTTTTCTCCATGGCCTCCACAGTCGTTCTCTGCCCGCTAGAAGTTCTCGCCACAAGACTAAGCGTGCAACGCAATCACTCGACTACAGACGCCGACCGTGCGATTGACGGAATGTCGGACCCAATGCCAGACTACATTGGAGAAGAAGAGGACGTGATTGCGTTGCGGAGTGAGGAGGACCCGTACCGCAGTCTTTTGGATTGCGCGAAGCGGATGGTGGGCGAAGAGGGTGTGGGGAGTTTGTTTAGGGCTTGGTGGTTGACGATGGTTGCTGTGACGTTGGGGAGCTTTGCTTAGGAAATGGTTGAACGCAGAAGGTGCGTTTGCTGGCGTCGGGTCGAGGATTAAAAGGGATGTCGGTGGGATTCAAGGTCATGCTACTCGTACTAGTTCTGCTCTTGTGTATTATTTAGTTTTTGCATGTTTTCTGTAGCTCCACTCTTGAATGAAGATAAAAAGTTGTTATTTACCAGGCGCTTGAAACTGGACTTAGATGTTCAGGTTAGACCTTGTAGCAAGTCCGGACTGGTGCGGCTGCAAGCCAGAATTTAAAGCCAGTCGCGAGACAGGGTCCGCTAGGATAGCGATTACGACTATTACTGGGATGGTGTTTACGAGAAGTGGTGGTGAGTTTGGATACCGTATGTTTCCTGCCGTTTCCTGATTGTTAAAGTTCAACAGGATCGACCAAGACGGTGATCATATAGGACTGAAGCGACTACCCCTGTTGCGTTTGGATCCCCGACAAGAGGTTAGGTTGAGTTGAATCCGGTTCTTACACAGTGGAGATCAATTCAGCCCCCCGTTGCCGTCTGTACTTGTGGGTATATGCGGACACTAGTCCGAGCCACTCATCGGTTCGGAGTCACGGCCCCAGCATGCCAATCGAGCCGAGGACCGAGACGGGTGAGACTGGTCTGTACAATTCGGTAGTGTAGACTGGAAGTTGAAACTGTTTCGATCGAAAACACAACCTGGCGATTCACAACTGGAGCACGTTATGAACCTCCCAAACATGTTCTCGACCGGCTCCTAGCGAGGCTGAAAGAACGAGCATTCGGTTTGACTGTACTCCCATTGGTATACTACCAAAAGTCGGTCCAAAACCAAATTGATTGGTCTATTGAACAGGCTCGTGCGATCAGTTTACACCCAGAATACCCCACATCACTCGACCAACAACTTCAATTCCATCATGCTGACGTGCGGCTCGTTCTCGTCCATCCGCAACAACCGCGGGACTCATCACTCCGCTCAGCTCTCTAGCATCAATCACCTTTGAGACGATGCTTTCGTGGAACTCCGGATGTCCTTGAATGGTAAGGATATGGATCCCTTGCAGCCCATCCAAGTTGCTTGATCCAGGATATCGAAGGACCATACCCTGGTTTTCACAACCTGGCGTGCTTCCGATGATTTGGAAATTAGGCGGAATTGATGTTGCGGGGACGTGATCCCGGTGCATCTGCTGCACCCTCTACGCACGGTGGTTAAAATCCCAATTGGAATGGCTCGTGTCATAGATAGGGCGAGGTACGTACCAACTCTCTTTGTCCGAATACCTCTGAACCCAACGAGTTGAGTTGTACGTCAAATACTCCAACCTCCCACCCCTGCTCGCTCGCCACACACACTCCTCCCAGAGCTCTTGCGACAATTTGATGACCGAAGCAGATACCCAAGATTCTGATATTAGGAAAGTCTTTAGTGACTCGAGCAACAAAATCGAGGAGCGGGGGTATCCAAGACGACGGGGCATATGCAGATGCAGCTGTTTCGTGGCAAAGGACACATAAGTCTTGGGAATATAAGTCAATCAAAGCAGCAATTGTTTCACCAGAACCCGTAATAACTATCCCGTCGTATCCAAATAGCTTCTCGTCTTCAGGATAAATTCCCTTGACCACGTCGTACCCGTCTAAACTGAACTGGACGCTCTCGGGAGACTTTCCCATAGCTCGCAGGGCACTTTGAAGAGATTTTTGGAGGTGGGTTTGAAATATTTCGAGATAGGTTCCATGAGCAGCTACAACTTCTGGCAGAGGTGTATCGCAAATCAACAACGCAAGATTCAGATGGCGGGTCATGGTGGTGGACGTGGTTCGTTCAGTGTGGGCGTCAGGTCACGTGCTCGCAAAGCCGTTTGAAATACCTGTGATGTCTCAGCCAGCCTTCTTCATGATCGTCGGCCTCTGCCTGAGGCAAGTTACTCTCCGCTACCCTCGCGATTTCGGTGCTCGGTTCCGCCATAATGACTCGTGTTTGTTTGCTTATATCACCTCAACTCTAGGCTTTCGGGGCGTCTTTACCCAACGAAACCTACTAAACTATTCTAAAATTTCGACGACTTTGCCCAGGATAAACCAATCCCTGTTTTACACTTTCCGCGCCAGAATCCGCTATACTCAAATTACTCAATATTGGAGGCAGTGGCTGGTTATTCTTACCCTGAGTGACCCATCCCTATTGACCATGCCTCTACCCACACACCGAGCTGGAGCAATACTTGCTGGGTCTGACTCTCCCGTCCTGCGTACTAGTAGCCTAAGTGGTCAGCCGAACACAATATACACCTCGTGGCTAGAATTTCATTCACGGAACCAAGGATTGTTGACCATCGCCCTTAGCCAGCTCTTCTCCACCATACAGGAGTAGCAGTTCTTACTGTGCTTGGGCCACCGTTTCCCACGCTCGAGGTGAGCCTACACACTTGCGCCTACACGCACATTTCGAAAACGGACATTTTTAGCTTGTAGCTGTACGAATGGGAATGACGTGGATGTATTGTCAAATCTACATGTGAGCCACATGACTGGTGAATTAACGTGTACATTACTCGTTGCCAACCTCCCCCTTCTAGGATTTCATCGGGCATTCCGGGCCCCTCATACGCAAGTGAAGTAAATATGTGGCTGGTGAGTGGAGAATCAAGTTCGTCTTGACGTCGCCCCATACTGTACTATGTCTGCAGGCGCTACGTTTCAGGCGGAGCTGAAGCTTGGTTCAGCCGCTTCAGAACCAGGTGGAGAACAGCTCCATTCCGGTCACGAAGGAAGTGAGGCATAGCTATAGAATGAGAATATGCGCATATAAGTACATATAACACGTCGTTCGGACTATACAACTGTGTGGGTTTTACATAGAACGTTATCCTAAAACATGAACTATTTCCAGAGCCATATCGCCTAATTTGTTCCGGTCTCAATGTCACGCATGATAGAGTCAAAGTCAAGCACCTCCATGGCTAATTGTGCATGTGAGAACCCGTCCGACAGCCACTCAACTGCGTCGCCGTATGTCATGTTTGTTATAGGTTCGTACATGTGTCGGCGCGATTGGTTCCCAGAGGCTTGGGGGTGCTTCCTCTTTTGGTGGCGCTGCAGGTTGGATTTTGCCGCAAAACCCACAGAGCAATCGGGGCAAGTATGCGCTGATATCGTATTTATTACAATATGTTGTTAGTATCCAATAGTGCACCTCAACGGTAGCCTTTGACTCACGCTTCCTGCCGTAATGAGTGTTGTAGTGGTCCTCCAACGCGCCTGGCCTCCTGAAGCACTTAAAACAAATACTACATTGATGACTGGTCTTGGAGATCTTTTTATGCGAGATTTGGTATGCGCAGGTGTTGTTTCCAGTCAACAAGGGCCAGTTAGCTGGGCTATGGGCTTCCGCCCCAGGTTCTATTACGTTATGTTTCAGCATGAATAACACAGTTAATAGTCATATCCTAAGGCACCTTGCGAAGCTTTGAAAATCGCGGACTGAAAGTTGGCGGAATCTTGAATATCGTAAGGCCAGTGCCATCCTTCAGACCCTGGGAGACCCATGCAGCGGAAACACCGCTCATACTTCGAGGTGATGCAGGTGTTTTGTGGTAGTAGGACGGTGCCTATTCGATATTTGAACGAGATCTGGACCAATAGGTTGGCCATAGCCTACCTGAGTTGAACGAGCTTGAAGTTGGCGGGTTCCCTGTAAACGGGAGCGGAACAGATGGGTATTTGGATCGTGAATTCAGAGAGGACATGGTGGGATTATCGAGAGCAGCAATACGACTTAGCCTACTATATAAGCATGTTACCCTCAGGTATGCACGAAGATAGGCTGGGGGAGGCTCACCGGATTCGCAGTCGCCGCTTGCACAGATACTGCCTGATCTTGAAGATTTGACGCCAATCCACACTCTTCCCAAGCCCTTTCCCGTGTCAGGTTGCTTCTGGTATAGCTCGTTCCCGTTTTCTGGATTGGTAGGGATTCGTTGGCACACATCGTTTTCCGGTTGAATATGCACAGCATATACTTTAAATCCGCCCTGTGGCATTGGATTTTTAGCCAATCCACGTGTCATCCCATCTTGGAAATTTACTGCAATTGTGACGCGGGGAAATTACACTCGGGAACCTTATCCGCCCACAAGGGAGGAAATTCAACAAATCTGGGGGGATTATTGGCCTATCTAACATACCGCAGATAATTTCTAGTAGCACAAATGAACATGCATGGTGTACCAGTACATGTTGTCACACCAGCCGAAACATGATTAACCAGATCCCACCTTTTGCCATATATCTAGGCTTTGCTTCTCATAACGCTGGCGGTGAACCCTTCCCGTGCATACATGATGGACGACAGGAGCTGGTTGTTACATGACACTGGGTATATGCGTTGTTTTCTCGTATAAGTTCACCTCAGAAATTACCCTCATTCCCATTACCCTGCTCATTTGCACCGGGTATATTCAACTGGATACATTTTAGGGGGGGGAAATGCCGCTGAGGCGTTGTTGTTGGGCCAGAGGTAATAGGCGAGAATGTTATATGAGTAGCCATAAACTTAGAAGTAAATCATAGTGTATAAGATGACCCATCGTGATCATTGTTAGTTACATATTCTAGACCTGGTGAGGGTTCATTGGTGCTCGCCTGCGTGGACAGCGGGGGTATTAGTCATTCAGTCTCCCCTCCATCCCTGTGGCAACGATAACGTTTGGCCTGTGACTGCATGCTTCAGGATTCCTGGCAACGAAAACGCAAGGGGCTGCATCGCAATCTCGGTGGGGGTTGCGACCTCATGCACTGGAGGGCAACGTAGAAACGATGGGTATGAAAAGGCGAGGCATCCGCGTTGTGATTGGCGCTGGAAGGTGAGTGCCACTTCGGCCGAGCCAGTCTGCCCCACGATCTCATTTTTCACCATGTGTACGAACTCTAATTGAATTGCAGCCTTGAATCAAACGCGAATAGTCTTTATGATGGGCATCGGGTTTATAGATAGTGGACACCGATGTTAATAAGTGATATGCATGATTGCCCATCTGGTGAGCGAGGCGTATCAAACTGATTTGCTTCATTGAGTTCGCCTGAATTCGAAGTGCTGGGGGCGACGACGACTGACACCTGGGAAAGGCCCAGAGCAAAATTCTTGCGTGATTTGTGGAGCCGCCGAAGAAATTGTCGAACAAGGATAAATGGGCCTGGGTCACTTCAAGCGCTCGTCCGATTGAAGGATTAGTGTGGGACGATATACACACGCACCCCGGCGCTAACTGGATTCAGGCTTGGAGACTAGCAGTCTATAAAATGCACATAGGCCGACAGGACCCTTTTGTAATGTGCAGCTGAAGTCTAGCTGCGAGTGTACAAGCTGGATTCGTGTGTGGTGGCCGGCACCCAAGTAGGAACTGAGCTAGCGCCAGGAGGCGCGTGTACCAACTAACATCTAGACTTCCTTCTCAAAGAACTTGCCGCCATGGTAGAGCAAGCGTTCAACGCTTTTTCGTCAGTGGCGTCTGTTTGAACGAGCTTTAAATTATCTGCTGTCGTCTGGAGCTTCTTTAGCGGTTATGGACTATATCGGAGTACGTCATGTGCCAGGCACCATGCTCCGAGTATATGCATCAAGAAACATAGCAGACTTTGCTCAAATGAATTGCGCACCTTGGCGACCTACGGAACGACGAACAAGAGGGAATGTATAATTGCAGAGCAAGGGCTTCTTGGAGCCAACCATAGAGAGAAACTTCTCAAGTCCTTGTTTAAATAGCCATTTCGTAGTTGTTTTACGGCCTCTTCGCTCTGTCTCTTAGGGTGTCTCGTAGCGCTCGTATGCCACGAACTCGCCGCAATCATTGATGACGTGGGTTTGTATTGTTGAGACAAGCTACAATATTAAGTTAATTGTTGAAATCATTATATCCCAACGCTTGTATTCTCGCTGAACCGCCCTTCTACGGCGGGCATATTCAGCAACCTTCCCTCCGTCCCTCCGGCAACGATTACATTCTGGCCCGTAATGTGGCCCGAGATTGTCGCCGACGCGAGTACGAGAATTTGCCTCGTGACGTCGGCGCTAGTTGCAACCTTCTTGAGGGGTGTCCTGCGCGTCATAATTTACAATAAGTTAAGCTTGGGCATATAGGGGCACATCGCGCGTCGAAAGGATATGCAGAAGTGATAAGCGTGAAAAGCATGGTACGCACGTTGCGATTGCCCGCTGATATACAGAAGGATCCGCCAACGCTGCCTCGGCCATCGCCGTCCGTACCCACCCTGGCGATACAGCGTTGATACGCCCGGCGGGCGCGATATTCACGATCTCGTTTTTCACCGTGCGTATGAATCCAGACTGAAGTGCGGCCTTGGAGCACGAGTAGTCTTCGTGATTGACGCCCAAGCGGAGATGCGTTTGTTTGTGTTTGAGCGATACGCGATTCTCAATCAGTGATATGCACAACTGCGCATGCGTATCAGCCTATCACGCGACATACCAACATGACCCGCTTCGCCGAATTCACCAGATGTGCTGCCAACTACCACGACAGACACTTTGGAAAGGTCTAGAGCAAAGTTTTTGCGCGGGTTTCGGAGCCGTTGTAGGAACTCTCGTACAAGCAGAAACGGACCTAGGTAGCTTTGGGCGTTTGTTCGATCGAGAGATGATTGCGCGTCAGTATGAGGGCGCACCGGTCAAATTTACATCTAGTGTGTGCTTCCACTGTTCTAGGTCCATATCTACCAGGTGCACATCCTCTGCCGGAAAGATGCCGTGGTTTACTAATTCGTAGACCAAGTAGTTATAAGAGGACCAGCATGCGACCTGGATACTTGACTTACCAACTAATACATGGACCTCCTGCTCAAAGAACTTGCCGCCGTGTTCGAACAAACGTTTGACGTCCTTTTCATCTGTGGCATCTGCTCGCACGAGTGCTAGCTTGTCTGCTGTTTTTATAAGCTCCTCTAGCGGTCCTGGACGAGTGTGGTAGTGTGCTGTTACGTAGGCACCGTGTTCTGAGTGTATGCGTCAAGAAACACCATAGATTTTGCTTGAATGGGCTACGCACCTAGGAATTGCTGGATGGTTTTGAAGCCGATACCACCCGCGGCGCCAGTGACTAGCACATGTACTCGATTCAAGCCGAGATCCATTACTCAGAGGGTAATCTAAGCCCGTAGTGCGGTGTGGTGACAAGGTGGGCGTGGTGAAAGTGCGAAGGCCGAGGCCGGCTTTGGCTAGCAGGACAAATGATGACGGGTTGATGAAATGCTTCCGAGAGCTTCCATTCCGGGTGATAAATATAGGACACTACGGAGCTATATAATCCAACACACACAAACCAAATGAAATATTTCAACATGTGCAGAGGCCCGGGGTGAACATCCGAAATAACTTGCCCTGCTACATCGAAGCATATCTTCGTGCCTGATTCGAGTCGGGAGTTTGAGGCGATAAAGGCGAACGCGGGCCAGCTTCATGGTGGAGTGCCAAACCGATGTGGGATAATGCCAGTGAGCGGTATTGGTGTGGGCTACGTCCAGGATGTCGCTTCGCCCACCTTCTGAATAGGACTACCCCCATGATAATTGTGAGTATGCTGGGTGAGTTGAGCTCGGTTAGTAAGTAAAAGGGGTTTAATACAACTATACTCTTACACAATAATGTTGATTCGTAGAGCGTTGTTCGGGCGAGCTAGGACCGGGGTTTCTGGACCTTTTTGGGGAGGTTCGTTGACCGGCGTTTTGGGGTACCCTCCAATAGGGCAAGCGTGGCGGGAGAGCCACTTTAGCTCGTGTTTACCCTGGTCTTCGAGGGGGTCACCATGAGACGTTAGAGTTGGTTCTGAAGGCTGTAATATGTTCCTAGTTAGACTCATTATTCCCGTAGAAGGAATTCGAGTCTGACCTCTTTCGCCGTGGGGTCACAATGAAAGGAGAATATTGCCTCTTGCGCAATTCCCATATACAACCCACCATGAAATGCCACTTTTAGAGGCGCTGTTCAGAATATACTGAGAATGATGTCAATTTTGAGTAGAAAAGGGCGAGCGTACCACGCCCTGAAGCATCCGTTTGGGGTGCAAGGTTGGACGTTACGTTCAGTTGCCTGTTTTGGATGTTTCCAGCGACCGGGACAACATATATCGTCCTGGGGGGTTCCAGCCTATGGTCGGGACGCTCGCTGATCACTTGAAGTCCAGAGAACCTTTAGATCAATTTCCCGTGGGTTTAGCCATGGATCAGCGCACCGGTCATACATATATTCGTTCCTTCCTCGCATTGGTCTCGGGTAGGGAGAGTACCATCCCACGCGAGATTCTGTTGTAGGTTTATGTCATATTGAATCTAAAGGGCAAGATTATGGGTGTGCCTTAGGATATAGTATACGAAACCACTGCTTACTTTTGTCCGGGAAGGGGGAGTTTCGACTTCTCTTGAGACTCGAAATTGGCTGCGCTCGAATAAGGGGCACAAGTTGTACTCTAGCGATTTGTGTTCATCTAGAGATACAGAGAAGGCACAGTTTAGCTTTTCGAAGTTCAGTTGAGCGGTGGTGGTTGGGAGTGCCAAGGGGAACACCAAGCCTTCGGTGATAACCAGTAAAGCCGCGACGGCGCTTGCGAACCGAACCATCTCGAGGATAACCACGACCACGACGTTGCTTGTCGACTTTGCCCGTCACTTGTATACTCTCGATATTGCGCCCGCGCAGAGGTTTGAATGCGTCCGAGTGGCTCACGAAGCAACTCAACCATTGGCTTAATGCCAGCGCGTGCCGATATTCTGATTCTCAGGCGCGGCGGGCCGGCTTATGGATAGTGAAGCTCGTATGGAACTCCTATAGAAGGGCATTCTTCCGAGCCTGACAAAGTTCTTGGCCATACTCGACTATTATGACGTGCTTGAACATGCAGATCTTGTTACGCCATTGGGTCAGAATCCCGTTTTGACTTGGTCACGAGCCTCTCAATCTATAATTTCGTCGGAAATCGCGATAGCGAACCTGGATGGTATGTGTGCGACGGTCCGGCCGGAGAAACTATTATGAAAGGCATATTTACTGAGGTGTCACACCTCTCAGCTTGGCACCCCGACGAGTTATCATGTCTAACAAACCCCGCGCGACCGACGGTGTTGACCTTCATTGGCTTGACGGGAAAGCTCCTGCTACTACGGCGACCAGTAGTTCTTGGGGCGTGCCTTGGGCGCAAGGCGAGATTGACAAGTCGACGGCATTGACTCTTACTACTAGCGACGGCAAAAGTGTTCCCGTTCAGAGCTGGCCGCTTGCATAGTACGTGCTCTTAAGTTCTTGTTCTCTCATACATTAATACCATATGTACTATTTAGCTGGCCAGATGGCTCGTTGAAATGGACAGGTCATGCAATTGCCCCCGATGCTGCTTTAACAGACTCGCTGCATCTGGCACCAGGCTTGCCCACAGAACCGGCTTCACCAGTAACTGTCAAGCAAAGCGGAAATACTATTACGGTTGCTACAGGCAACTTTGAAGGTACGCTTACCTCCCGCTGTGCCGCATGACCTATGACGGAACCGCACATCCAGCTCAGATAAAAACGTCGGGGACAACCTTGATCTCGTCACTTTCTGTCGGAGGGTCTAAAAAACTGTCCGACGGTCAACTTATTGTCAAGGTCCAAGGTATGTATTGGCGACGCATTATGTTGGGAGCCTCAACGTATCCCTTGCTAGGCCAACCGGACGCTCCAGAGACCACCGATCCCGCCAACATTCATACCACTGTAGCAAATATCGATGCTGCGACAATCGAACAAGATGGGCCAGTCCGAGCAACAATCAAGGTATGCATTCTTTATACCACGTCCAGCTACTTGATTCATAAACGTCCGACTAGGTGACTGGAACATACAAGGGAGATGGGCACGGGTCTTGGCTTCCATTCACAATCCGACTATACTTTGGTGCTGGCTCATCGGCGATTAAAATCCAACACCTGTTCCTATTCGATGGCGATCAAGCCAAGGATTTTATCAAAGGAATCGTACGCAATTTATTTCCTCAGACGATACTTTCATTGATCATACACCACAGGGCGTCCAATTCAGCGTCCCTCTTTCTGACGAGTTGTACGACCGACATATCCGTTTCACTTCTGCCTCTGGAGGAATTTGGGGAGAAGCTGTACGAGTTTTGTCGGGGTTACGCAGGGATGCAACCGCTGCACTACTTCGTCCCCAATTCGACGGGACAGCGCTTCCCGCCCAAGTAAGCCCCTGCCGTGCCAGTTAAATAACCCGGAAGCTCATTTGATCGCCACTTTAGAACTCTGGCTTGTGGCCAACAAATGTTCTCCCGTACCTCTCTACTCTGGCGGCTTGGAACGATTACACCCTTTTGCAGCTCAGCCCTGACCACTTTGATATTTGGAAGCGGTAGGTTTGAAAGTTTTAAGATCCTTGCCCAGTCTCACCCGTTCACCTTTTAGAACGAGCGACAAGGGCAGCTGGATTAAACATGCAGGTCACGGTGTCAAGGCAAATGGTACCGGCTACATTGGAGGCGCAAAGGGTGGAGGTGTTCTGTTTGGGCTACGCGATTTCTGGGAGCAGCATCCGCGTCAACTCGATATCCGGGGTGCGGCTGGAAGCACAGCCCAGGTGACAATTTGGGCCTACTCTCCGGAGGTACGCCCGACGCTTCATTCCGTTAAACTTTGTCTCACATTATCGTTACTCAGGCTCCAGCAATGGACCTCCGCCACTATGATACCGTCGCACACGGACTCGATCTCGCATACGAAGACGTCGAGCTCATCACTTCTAATCCCGCCGGAGTTGGGCGTTCATACGAGCTCACGCTCGAAGCAGTCACGGCGACGCCTGCGCGACAGGCGATAGCCGATTTCGCTGCAGCCGTAGCAACCCCCCCGCAAATCGTCGCGAGTCCAAAGTTTTATCAAAGCCATGGGCTTTTTGGCGGGCGATGGTATGCTTGCCCACATATAAGAGGGTGCATCGAATTGATCTTGGAGTTTGTGTGTAGGAACGTTCCTGATACGTCTCGGTCCGGCGCGGCAAAGATTGAGGACCAGAAATCGAAACTCTTGGATTTCTACGTCGCTGAGATTCAGCAACGCCAGTTCTACGGTTTGTGATAATTCTTGTGACTCGGAACTACGATAAATTGTGTGGACTTAGGATTCTGGAACTACGGGGATGTTATGCACACGGTGAGATCTACTGTCTTGTACATCCTTAAAAATCCCTAAATTGTTTGGACACGTAGTACGACAACACCCGGCACACATGGAGGTGTGTGGATCAACTTACTCGCAGATGGCATATATGCTAATTTTGCTCACGCCAATGACAGATACGACGTCGGCGGCTATGTGAGTATTATAATCATGATGCATCTTCATGTTGCCTAATGCCGGCTGTCAAAGGCATGGGACAACGCAGAACTTGGTAAGCGCATATATCCTCGTTCTATTGACCATATCCGTTGATCTTTACGATATTCGATTGTAGGGACTGATCTCTGGTTGTGGATGTCATTTTTACGCACTGGGAGAGCCGACATATTCCGAATCGCGTACGCCATGACCAGGCATCTTTCAGAAGTACGTACCCATATTCCTAGCTCTGGTGTCTGACTAACCCCTATCTTGTTAGGTTGATTTTCATCACATTGTAAGTAAAAAGCACGTTTTGGCCACTGTGGTTGACGCTGAAGGGGGTACAGGGGCCATTTGCGGGTAAGCTGGGCGCTGGTCACCAAGGTTTCCCGTTAATCCAACCTCTTTCCTTTGCAGGTCTCGGCAGTCGACATAACGTAAGCCATTGGGGAGATGGTGCCAAGGAGGCTCGGGTTAGCTCTTCTACCTTGAAGCGACCGTAAGTACCTAGGTCTCAGAAGCCTAGACTCATCTAATATAACCTTACTCCGGGTAGGTTCTACTATTTGACCGGTATGTCTCATTTTCTGATCCAGTCGAAGTTGCAGCTAAATGACCTCGGCTTGCAGCGGATGAGCAAATCGGGGATTTGATGCGCTACTCGCTGCAAGCCGACCAGACGCTTATCCAGTGGGAGCCGCTTCGAAAAAGTGAGTTCGTCATTCTAGTATGGGCACGTGGCGACTAACTATCACCGAGATAGTTCTCCCCAAACCAAAGGCCCCCACGCGGGTGCGTATCGGACCGGATTGGACAGCATTGGCTGGGTGAGTATTTCCAGGGTGCATCCACCACTTTTAATTGATTGTCGAATTTGGTGTAGAAACTGGTTTACAGAGTGGGAGGTCAGTAACAGAACGGCTCAGAATGCGTTTCGTTGACGTGAAAAATAGAGGACAAATGACATGAAATGGCGAGACCGAATCGTGACAGGCATGGTGAGTACACTTGCTTTAGCTTTGGCCATTCTGACGAACAATCGTCTAGACCGATATTGGAGCGATGAAATATGGACTGGTCAGTCTTGCCATTGAATCCTGCATCACGCTTGCTTATGGTTTTTTGTCATGTAGTTTACGGGTTATACTGCAGGTAAGGACGAGCCGGTGGTATTTCGATCAGACAGCTCACTACGGTTGCACATATAGCCGTAGGATTCGACCCCGCTACTGCTCATCTGATGGACGAAGGTGGCCAATTTCAGGGTTCGTAAGTGTGATCTTTGATGGCGTTTAGACTTATACTCAGGAAGTCTGAAGCTACCATCTCACTATGCTGTTTGGTGGAGGCGAATTCTTGATGGAACTTGTGGAGACAATCAGCGTCCCCACCTTTGACAGCGCCTGGGTAGACTTTTGCCGGTATTACAGTGAGTCCATAGCCTTGCTTGGAACATGGATGACTAATCGCGCGTTCACCTAGACGCAACTGCGGCCGAGTAGGTATTCACCTCCTTCCGTGGAGCTTCCCCGCTAAACGTTTTGCTAGGAAAACGGCCAAATACGGACAAAATTTTAATTCGGGTGGTTTTGGGCAGGTAGACTTTTCCCGTTCCTTACTCTACGCCGGACTCAGCGATCCGTCGTAGCTTTATGCCAAGCTACAAGCCTACGCTGGGCAGCGCTTGAACGATACGAACCAAAAGCAACTTGCGTGGAGCCAGATCACTGCTGCCACGACTTTTGGAGACCCAGTTCAAGTCGGGGGCGTGAATGTCATTGAGCCCATCAACGAGGTGAGCCGCATGTGGCAACTAGTGGGGCGAGTATGCTAAGCGGTTGTGCGGCTATCTAGATAATAGGTCTGAATACCAACGATGCTGCGTCGTTTTCGCTCGCTCAATATGCTGGTCGGTCGTTTTTTCAATTTTTTCTCCCAGGCTAAGTAATCTCGATACCCAGTGCTTGCAATTGCGCCAGAACTGGCCCCCAACTCATTCACAATGACTAATTCCCCCAAATATGCCCCTTCGATGCTTTCCAGCTCAACCACGGTCGCCACATACACAGCCGAAAAGAAAGAAACTCTGGCCATGAAAGATAGACCGACGAAGGGCGGTATTATGGTGCGGATACTGCGGCTGTTAGGGCTGCGCAAGTCTGGACGAGTTTAGTTATCCGCATTCGAGCTTATGGTCACCCTTGCTTTTGCTGTGTTCGTACATCCAACAATCACACGACTGAATTTCTACGATTTCTGTTCAGAACAACGTGCGAGCTTGCTGAATCAACCGATCCGGACTTGACGATTGTACTCAGCGTTGTTAATCATGGACCCCCGTCTTAACCTGGGGCTAGCTGTGATAAAGCCGCCGCCGACCACACGGACAGCGCATGGACTCTATCCACGCCTTTGCCAGTCAAGGTTTGCCTATTTGAACCGCCATGTCGCCTTCTTTTCACCCATTTGGTACATCGAGCACCTCAACAAAGGCACAGTTTGCCCCCGCATGTCCGAAGTTTATCAAACTGCCAAGCACGAAGTATCGATCGATCGATTTCAGTGCATGGGAAGTATATGCGGCATGGATCGCTAGTAGGGGACGGGTCGAACCAGCCAATGATCCTAGGCTGCTGATATTCAACACCTGACTGCTGGCATATAAGAGCTGGCTTGGGGAGCGTAGCTGCCTGTGCTCATCCTTCTCTGCCTCCAGTTTCCTCATACACTCGTTTGACCCTGCGTCCCAATCGCTCTTTACTGCTCGGACCCCAATATGCAGTTCATTGCCAAGCTTTCGCTCATCGCTACTGCTGCCACTTCTTTGCTCGGCGCGCTCGCCCTGCCCACCGATAACATGCTCGAGACTCGCGCAGCCGCCAAAGTCTACACCAAATGCACCAAGCCGAACACTGTAGCTCTCACGTGCGTATTACCAACCGAGGTGACCGGCATAGCTCACCCACATGGCCAGTTTCGATGACGGGCCCTCCGGGTATATCTACGGTATTTCCAAGGCGCTCCTCGCCGCTGGTGCAAAGGGGTATGTCGTTTATTCTCAGCACTCCCCGGAGTAATACTGATGCCAGTTTAAAAGAACATTTTTCTTCAATGGAAACAACTGTAAGTCAACAAATTGAGAGCACAATTAGACTGCTGACGCGATTTCAGACGGCTGCATTTATGACCCCGAGAACGCCATGTATGTAGTCACTATATTTGACCATGCCGCTTTGCTTAACCTATTCCAGACGCGTCAAGTACGCCTACGATAAAGGACACCAGGTTAGATCTTAGCATTAACTCGGCCATTGCCCCGTGCTAACTATAAGCACAGATTGCGTCTCATACTTGGGGCCACAAGGACCTCTCCGCGGTAAGCATATTTCCATGATCTCTCGACTGTATCTCATCGTCCTTTTCAGCTGAGCTGGGATCAAGTTCACGACGAGATGTGGCGCGTCGAACGTAAGCATAATTATTCCCAAAATCTCCGGCTTGTCTTAATTGTGTCACTGTAGAGGCTTTGCAGAGGATCACCGGCGTAATTCCCGCCTTTATGCGTCCCCCCTATGGCAAACTTAATGGTAAGTGGCTTGTACTATGCGATCACCAATATGCTCACATAGCGTGTTTAGACAATGTCAAGGTGAGTATTAATAAACCTAGTACATTCAGGGGGGATCAAATGGATATTTTCTGTATCAGAACGTTGCCGGCGCTCGCGGTCAGAGCATGTGAGTAGTTCTTCCTGCCTAGAGGCATGGAATCTCCATCCTGACAATACTTCGATCCCAGTGCATTGTGGGACTTAGATAGCGAGGACTCTCTCGGTAAGCCTTTACCATCAAAAATACTGACTCGTTTAACCCTGTCCTTAGGTGCGCCCCTTGCTCGATCGGAGAAGCTCTACGACCAGGCCATTGCCAAAAAGCCATCTACCATTTTGGCTCTTAACCATGAAGTATACGAGAGCACTGCGCACGAATTGGTACGTGAGCAGTACAACTGTCAACTCCCCTCGTTGCGAACATTGTATAACTCTCCAGGTCCCCTACGCCATCGGGAAACTACAAGCTGCCGGTTATAAGTGAGACATCTCCTAATGCATATAGTTCATTTCCCCTTTAGCTAATGGAACGCCCCAGGCTTGTTACTCTGGCTGAATGTCTCGGTGACAAGCCCGCCTATCAGTCTGTTGGTCAACCTAGCCTCCGCGATGTACGTCCTCTCCACCTTCTAATATCTTTACCTGCTAAATCTTTGTGACTGGTCAGTCATCGTGGCAGTGCTAAGGGCTTGTCGCTTGCCTCGCCTTGCTATTGGACTCTTGATTGCTTCGTTCTCACACAGCTATCTAAGCTTTCCGCTCTTTTGTTAGTTTTGTACTGTGGTGTCGAAATGGACATGTTTGCATTACTAAGAAAGCGGCTATTGCCCCGAATTTCGCATTTAAATCGTCTACTGGAACGATACTAGGGGAAGTTCGCAAGACATGATCAGGTCTCTGCAACCTTGGCGTCGATTGTGGCAAGCGCATACATTCATACATTGATGTTCCACAACAATCTAGTCGTCCCAGCACGCGTACCTGGTTAGCTCAACAACGCGCACCTAGACAAAATCAAATTTGTTCGACGCAGATCTTTTAGGGCTAGACGCACTTGACCTGGCCATCGTATGAAACACAGCGGCCTAGGGATTGTGGGCGTATGGACATACACAGACATAATGTGAAGAAACTCCGGACCTAAAGCTTTTGATTCTCCCCCCCATACATTTCACTCTTTCGCAAAGCATCTCTCTTCTACCAGCGCAGGTGTGGCGAAACGCAAGCCAAATCTTCCTAGCAACCCCAAGAGCAGGCTCGACCTTGACCAAAGCCTCTCCGTGCAAGCCAAAGTGCGCACCGTGGTAGAAACGGAAGAACAAGAATCCGGCGCTAAGATTGTATTGCGTTTGTAGGGATATATACATGCCTCGGGCTGGGTTATTCAGAAAGGGGACCATACAAGGGAAGCTGGGGCACGTATACCAAAAATAAAATAAATAAAGGTGATGGCACGTGACCCGACGATCTCAAGTTTGTTCCTTGCTCTCATTGTCTCCGGCCTTATAAAAGCCAGCTTGTTCTTATATTTAACTGCCTGCCCCCTCGTTCTGGAGCCTTGAAAGGGGGAACAATAGAGTACTTACCAGAACTGCTTACATGGCGTCACTGTCGCCATGTTTGAATGGAGCTCCAACGTCAACCCCTCTCGGCCCCAAGACCAATCCAATCAATCTCTATCCTCGCTAATCATAGGCGGTATTGAAGCGGAGGCGAACTGGACCTATTAATGATGCCATATGCTCTCTGCCAAGATAACCCCGCAGCGACGTCATCTAGTATGCCTGGTGCTCTATATACGCGGGATTTCCTCTCTACCAGTATCGGACTCCTTGTGCGACTTCAGATCTCGAACACCAGCGTGGGCCACCTATGCGAAGGTAAACCCCTCAGCTGGGAGGATGGCCAGAAACACGCAGACTATATACGAGAGCACGGTATTATCCAGTTTTTGAATGTATGGAAACGCCAAAAAGATCGACGGGATGACGAGTTCTTGTGGGGCGACGAAGTGAGTTTCGTTTTGCAAGCAGCACGGCTGTCTAGTGACAAGATATATAGCTCGAGTGCATTGTTATATCGTACGATGATGATAACAAAAACGCTCGGCTGTCCTTACGTCAATCCGAAATTCTCGACGCTATGAATGGAGCAAACGGGGAACGAACGCCAGCCACAGAGTAATTGCTACCCGAATCTACCCTGTAGTCCAAATATTTATCGATCCACAGGGAATTCCAACCAGAATATGGCCAGTTTATGGTCGAGTCAACCCCCGGGTCACCACGCAACAGTACACTAGCGAGTCTACTCGCAGTCGAAAAGGACATGGAGCATAGAAAGCAGCTCGTCGGGTCCTACCTCAAGCCATACGAAGTTATGATGACTCTCACGTCCTACCCACGGCTTGGTGTGCAAGACGTCTTCACCGATCCCGCACTCGATCCTGTCAACGCCACGTCTAGCCATAGCATGTTCTTGGCGGAGGGTATAACAGCGCCTCACTTTCGCTATCGGTAAGCCTAGGTTTTGTACATTAAGTAACCTAAAATCACGATTGGCTAGTCTTCTAACCGAGAACATACGGAAGCGACAGGGCTCGAAACCAATGGCCAACATTCCAATCTACGTTGATGAGAATACTCCTCGTCCATTCAACGATCCCACCATTCCATGGGATAGAAATGTTTATCCCGAGGACAGTGGTGAGTCTTTGAACCAACGCCAAACTTGGACATTATCTATCATACCCTGTAGAGGCACGCGACGGTGCTGCCAAGCCCGACCATATTTACCTGGACGCGCTCGGTTTCGGGGCAAGCTGCTGTTGTCTGCAAGTGACGTTCCAGGCATCCGACATTAACGATGCGAGGCGGATCTATGATGCGCTAACTCCAATAGCTCCTATACTTGTGAGTACAAATATGACTTTCCGCATAAAACGTGCTGAAAAAGGTAGATGGCATTGACCGCGTCTTCTCCCGCCCACCGAGGATATTTGTCGGATATTGACTCTCGGTGGGGTGTTCTCGCCCCAATCCACGACGAGCGAACGGAAGAGGAAAAGGGACTCAAGGTGAGGAGATCTGAACCGAGCATAGAGTTTTACTAAAAAATGCATAGCCGTTGAAGCACAGCAAATATGTCATTCCTAAATCTCGACAAAGCGGAGTTGACATGTATATTTCCCCCGAGCTCCAGAATAGAGATAATTACAACAATATCCCCGTCCCATTCAACCCGGACATCTTTGACCGTCTTCGCCAAGATAGTGCGTCGCCGTATCTATTTGCATTCCACCTCTAATAGTAAGCCCCAACCAGACGTAGACGACCTGCTTGCCAAACACCTTGCCCATATCTTCATTCGTGACCCGCTCTACGTCTTTTCTAACGTCCGCCAAATCTCCGACATCGACTCCACTGAACACTTCGATAGCATCCAAAGCACCGTCTGGCAATCTCTTCGTTTCAAACCTCCGCCTAGCGCCGATAGCAAGATCGGATGGCGCGTCGAGGTACGCACAATGGATGTCCAGCCTACAGACTTTGAAAATGCGGCATTTGCGGTGTTTGTTGTGTTGCTTGCAAGGACGATTAAAACGTTAGGATTGGAGGCGGCGTTTTATGTTCCGATTGACAAGGTGGATGAGAATATCGAGAGGGCGCAGAAGAGAGACGCGATCCGCACGGAAAGGTTTTGGTTTGCGTGGATGGGGCGGCTGAGCAATGTTTGCGAAGAGATGACGATTGACGAAATCGTCAACGGCAAGGTACGTATATAAAATGCGCGCATATATTCTGGTTGACCTTGGCATCGGGATAGGACGAGACGTTTCCTGGTCTGGTGGGCCTGGTGAATAGGTACTTGGATACTCTCAACAACGAGCCGTTGGAAAGGTCAAAGCTTGAACCGTATCTGGACTTGGTCAAGATGCGAGCAGATGGTCAGTTTAGGTCTCCTTTTCCAAGCTAAAAGCTAACTCCGCGCTAGGTTCGGTGGATACTCCAGCCATGTGGATCCGTAATTTTGTGCGAACACACCCGGCATATCAATTCGACTCGGTGTTGTCGCAGGAGATCAACTATGACCTGATCAAAGCACTCGAACAAGTGTAAGTCCAACTTGTGATCACTTTTTCCTCTGAACCAACGTGACTGCAGCGCATACGGCAAACGTTATGCAGAGTTTCTTCCGGCTAGAGTCGAGTGCGGTCGGTGATTTCCAACAGGGTCGTTCTAATACGACTGATGCGGAGCAGATTTAGTATCACGATTTTAATTTTTGCTGGTACTTGCGCTCTGAGTATTCGTGCTCTCATTGTATGGAATCGTATCATCTGGCTGTTTGTTTTGGACTCTCGGCTATCGCTCATGTTTGCCTTTACGGAATCAAAAGAATATGATAGCTTTGTTACAGCACAGTATAACACAAAGCAGGGCCTCGCTCGGATGCCATAACAAAGAGATCAGGTAGGCTTGTGACGATCCATGCAGATGTTACGGGCGAAGATACTGTTAAGAAAATGTTGTATTAGTGGCGTAAACTCTAATCAAGTTCGAGGCACGCATATAACCTCCAAAATGCAGACCAATATTCAAAATAATGTTTGGTACATGTTCAAATTTTATTTGCGGGAGCACCTATGTGGTTCACACAACAACCTCTGATCGGTTCTTGAGGAGCATTGGAACAACAAGGAAGAGTTGGTGGCTGTGCATGGTGGCATGCGGCACGTGACCCAACGACAAGTCTGTTTCCCACTCTCACATCGCGTCTCTGGCCTAAGATCAGGTTGCGTGTCTGGTGCTTAGATTCTCGCGGGGGGGGGGGGGGGCGTGCCACGCATTTGTATGTAACTGTTCGCACCCCCTCCAATTGGGCGATTTCACGAGGAGAAATATTGAGACACTTGCCGCGTAACCACTCAGCGCATGGTGTTGCTCGCTGTACTTTATGGAGCTCCAACGCCTCTCAAGCTTGATCTGGTTATGCTCATACTGGCTATGATTAATTCTTTTCTGTCTTCGCTAATAAGACAGCTTGCGCACCGCCACATTTTCAAGGTGTGGTGGTGCAACCTGAGGCAAACTACCCATGTACATTGGTTTCTAATCACATGAGCTGGGTGACCAGGTATGTAACAAACATGTTAAAACTTTCAGATACATTGGGTTGGTGCTCCGGGTGCAGTCGCACCATCATATTTTAAAAATATGGCGGTGCGCAAACTGTTGGAGTGGACTTTGTGGCGTAACGCGGAGGCGAACTAGACTCCATGATGTCATGCGCGCTACCCTTGCAAAGGTGCCCTTATAACCTCGCGGCATCTTTAAACTCCCCACCACAATACTCTTTGTGCGACTTCAGATCTCGAAACATTAACATGGGCCACTTATGTGAAGGTAACCCCCTCAGCTGGGAAGATGGACACAAGCACGCAGACTACATACAAGAGCACGGTATCATCCAGTTTTTGAACGTTTGGAAACACCAAAAAGACCGACGGGATGACAAGTTCTTGTGGGGCGACGAGGTGGGTTTCGGTTTGCAACCGCTTCGACTGTTTCGTGACAAGACACCTAGCTCGAGTGTATCGTTATATCGTACGATGACGACAACAAGAACGCCCGGCTGTCTTTACGTCAATCCGAGATTCTTGACGCCATGAACGGAGTGAACGAGAAACGAACGCCAGCCACAGAGTAAGCACTGTCCAAATCTAGAGTACAAATGCTCATTAGCTTTGCAGAGTATTCCAACCTGAATACGGCCAGTTCATGGTCGAATCAACTCCCGAGTCGCCGCGTGATAGTACAATCTCGGGTTTGCTCACGGTCGAAAAGGATATGCAGCGTAGAAGATACCTCGCCAAGTCCTACCTCGAGCCACACGAAGTTATGATGACTCTCACGTCCTACCCACGGCTTGGTGTGCAAGACGTCTTCACCGATCCTGCACTCGATCCTGCCAATGCCACGTCTAGCCATAGCATGTTCTTGGCAGAGGGCATCACAGCACCTCACTTCCGCTATCGGTAAGCCCCGATCTCGTACTTTAAGAAACCGAAAATCACGATTGGATAGTATCATAACCGAGAACATACGGAAGCGACAGGGCTCGAAACCTACGGTCAACATTCCAATCTACGTTGATAAGAATACCCCTCGTCCATTCAACGATCCTACCATCCCATGGGATCGAAATGTTTACCCTGAGGACAGCGGTGAGTCTTTCAACTGGCACGAAGCTTACCAGTATCTTAACACACATCATCCCTCCAGAGGCACGGGGCGGCGCTGCCAAGCCCGATCATATCTACCTGGACGCGCTCGGTTTTGGAGCAAGCTGCTGTTGTCTGCAAGTGACGTTCCAGGCATCTGATATCAATGACGCGAGGCGGATCTATGACGCACTAACCCCAATTGCACCTATCCTTGTAAGTACAAACATGATCTTCCGCAGTAACATTTGCTGAGAAACGTAGATGGCATTGACCGCATCCTCTCCCGCCTATCGAGGATATTTGTCGGATGTCGACTCTCGATGGGGTGTCCTCACCGCAAGCCTCGACGAGCGAACAGAAGAGGAAAAGGGGCTCAAGGTGAGTGGGTTCGGACCTATCATAAAGTTTTACTAAAGAATGCATAGCCATTGAAACACAACAAATATATCATTCCCAAATCTCGACACAGTGGGGTTGATATGTACATTTCCCCTGAACTCAAGAACAGTGATGAATATAACAATATCCCCGTCCCGTTTAATCAGGACATCTATGACCGCCTTCGTCAAGATAGTGCGTCACCATGTTTATTCCTGATTTCACTCACAATATTCAATCCAAACAGACGTAGATGACCTGCTTGCCAAACACCTTGCTCACATCTTCATCCGGGATCCCCTCTGCCTCTTTTCCAACGTCCGTCAAGTCTCCGACACCGACTCCACCGAACACTTCGACAGCATCCAAAGCACTGTCTGGCAATCTCTTCGTTTCAAACCTCCGCCCAGCGCCGATAGCAAGATCGGATGGCGCGTCGAAGTACGGACGATGGAAGTCCAGCCCACAGACTTTGAGAACGCGGCATTTGCGGTATTTGTTGTGTTGCTTGCGAGGGCAATCAAAACCTTGGGATTGGAGGCAGCGTTTTATGTCCCGATTGACAAGGTGGATGAGAATATGGAAAGGGCACAGAAGAGGGACGCGGTTCGCACGGAAAAGTTTTGGTTCGCGTGGATGGGGCGGTCGTGCGAGGAGATAACGATTGACGAGATAGTCAATGGCAAGGTACGTATATGAAATGTCCGCATATATTCTGTTTTAATTTCGTCCGAATAGGATAAGAGGTTTCCCGGTCTGCTTGGCCTGGTGAATAGGTACTTGGATACCCTGAACGACAAGCCGTCAGAGAGGTCAAAGCTTGAACCGTATCTAGACTTGGTCAAGATGCGAGCAAATGGTACGCTGAGTCCTCCTTTTCTAAGCTAAAAACTAACCCCGCGCTAGGCTCGGTGGATACTCCAGCCATGTGGATCCGTAACTTTGTCCGAACGCACCCGGCATATCAATTCGACTCGGTATTGTCGCAGGAGATCAACTACGACCTGATCAAGGCACTCGAACAAGTGTAAGTCCAGCTTGTGACTATTTTTGCCTCTGAACTAACATTACTTTAGCGCGTGTGGCAAACGTTATGCAGAGTTTCTCCCAGCTAGAGTCGAAGGTGACCATTGAGTATTCCCGACGGTGCAGCGCTAGCACAACTAATGTGAAATAAATTTAATACTATTGTTCCAATTTGAACTCTGCCGGTGCTTGCTCTGTGGTACTCGCAGTCTCACCACTTTCAATCCCACTACAATGTATGCTCAGACCTTGAGGACAACCTTGACTACCTGGAGATGACCTACTAATGTGCCCCTCTTCCCCCTGCGATGGAGGATCCAGATTTTATCCAAAGTAGCCAACAGCGCACAATTTTCAAATCATTGATATAAACTCGAACTAAATTTGACACAGTTTGACTCCCGTGTCCTCGCCCAGCTCACGCAGCCAACCTCACGCTCTTCGCCGCGCCCCACGCAGGCTTCGCTCCCGCCGCTGCAGCAGCACCAGGTTTGGGAGCATTCGTCCCAGCGACAGCCGCATTCTCCGCCGGCGCAGGAGCCGCAGAAGCAGTCTTGGATATCGGCAGTGGACTCGACTTGATTGTGTCGTACACCTTGATCGCGTGCTCGGTGTTTCGGATGAACCAGCCGCCGTAACGTCGACCAATTGTACTCTCGACGATTTGGACCATGTTCTGTACGGGTTGGACACATTTAAATATGATATAGAGAGGAAGAAGAATGAAACTCACTTCGTCAATCACGAAATCCAAATCGCTTGTGCTAATTACGGCTCCATCCAGCAATCCCCCGCCGTCACCCGCTACGGCCGCTCGACTCAAGCTCCGACTAGCTCCTTTCATAACCATCATCTGCTGAACAATCTCTTCCTCGTCTGCATCCAAGAACCCTGCTAGCTTGCTTGCGTCGAGCGACGAGTACATTTTCAAGAAGCTGCGGAGGGTAGGAACAACACTTTGTTGGATTCGAACATCGGATAGGAAGAGCGCGAGGTGACGGTGAAGAGGCTCGACGGGTGGGGAGGAGATGTAGAGCGAGAGTAATTCGGGATCGTGGTAGGGCGGAGGCGTGGACGAGATGAACTTGGGACATGATTTGGTATAAAGGTCCTCGAACGCCGCGAAGCCTTCTTCAGTCCTGGGGAAAGCGGGTCGGTGAGTTTAGCTGGCAATGTAAGGCCAATAAATGCGGCGAACGTACCCTTTGGACATCTTAGTGTGCTGCTCTCCGTACTTCTCTTTGAGATTCGTCATAATCGCATCATCCAGCCTGCTCGGCGAGAGGGCATTGCATATCGCGAGCAGCGCATACATCCTATCCGCCGTCCGGTTGATCTGCCCAAAGAGGCCACATCAACCCCCGCCCCTTAATCCCGTAGTTTCTTACTCGTACGCACCTGATCGTACTGGTAACTCCTCGTATGATACTGCTTCATCCTCGAAATAAAGTTTAGGATCGAGTTGAATGTGCGTGTCGCATCCGAATAACGACGGAGCGCCATGTAACAGAACCCAACGTAGTAGTAAGTCGCGACATGGCAGGCAGTTACGCGTGTGAAGAACGCCTGACTTTGCGTTAGGAATAGTGAAACAGATAAATGAATAAAAATACCTTTTGATTGAGTTTGACGAGATCCATAACTTTGAGTGCGAGTGTATAGTCACCCAGAAGTACGTGTACTCGCAATAGACCAATGATACTAAAGAATCCAAGGGTGCGATAGAGTGGACGTTGGCCATACTCGCCCGAAATCTCGCTGCATGACCATTAGGATTCAGCGAAAACAACTATCTGCGCTTGTACTCACATAATCTCTTCAGCAGACGCGCCACGCTGCGTAGCTTCAAGATATTCATTGATCCGGGACTTTTGGATCAACGAATACAAGACATTCAGGACGCTATAGCAGCTCCAAACCTATTAAACAACTTCTTAAAATCTGCCTGATTTCGCGGTAGATCGGACTCACCTGGCTCCCATCGGCCAGCATCATCAGTTCCTCCTCGGTCTTCTGCGTCGGCCGAGCACGCCAGACGCAGAAGCTCTGGAACTGATAGATAAATTCGTCAATGATGTCCCAAAGCCATTGGTCTGGGAGTTCTAGTTGCACAGGGCCATCCGAGTCTAAGCAGGAGCCAAGTTCGGGTCAGTATGAGTTTCTGGGGGACGAAGAAAGAGAAACGGACGTACTGAGGAGGTAGTTGAATAGTTCGCAGCTATTTTCGTACGAGTGAAAGCGGTCATCTATCTCAGGCTGGAGTTTCGAATAGACATGGCTACAGGAAAGTCAGGGCCATGGCTGGCAAACACCGGGGTTGGACATACCGATAGTATAGTTCCCTATAGAGGATCAAGAATATCGGGTCTAATAGAGAGTTAGACTGCAAGTGATTTGCATACGAATGACCAAGCTCACCATCGTTCACAAGTGGTGCAATAAGTTCCGCCTCTGGCCACTCTGTTTTGGAATAAAACTTCTCCGTGAGCCGATTCCATCCTTGGTCGTACGCGTTGGTAATTTCGGGAAGATTGTTGTCCAAGACCGCTTGGTGGAACTGAACGATAAACTACAACAGGATAAGTATGTAAATCTCGTTTGAGATGACCTACTCACTCGTTTCACAACATCCGGAATTTGGGCAAAGGCGGCTTGCTGCGCCATTTGATGTTGCATTGCAGACATCGTGGCCTCGTCAATCCTAGCTTGGTCTATACCTATGTTATCGTGCCGAAGCTCAAGCTTTGGAAGTCTTTACTCGCCGTCGTCGTACATGCCGTGACCTCCCTGCCCATAATTCCCCACCACGGCCTCTATATTCACGTCTCCAAGATCTTCCTCATACTCGTCGTGGGCATAGTAATTTGCTAGCTGTGACATAATTTCCGGCCAGTACGGCAACCAAATGTGTCGCGCTCAAATTTTGGTCAAGGGGAGGGTAGTCTCACGTAAGCTAAGACTACCGAATTGAGTCAGGTGATCTGCGAACAAACCCCCGCAATCATGACGAGCATGAAGCGCTGAAGTTAC
>WSTG01000153.1:0-29168 GCA_019616325.1 Ceratobasidium sp. 394 | reverse complement strand
CGGACGAGCCTGTGGATGGATCGAGGTCTCGCCGAGCACTCGAGCTTGGGTGGGATCGTCATGCGTCTATCTACAACCGTGGGCTGGCTACGCTAAAATGACGAGCGAGAATAAAAGGAGGCGAGCAAAGCAAGCGCACCAAATACCGGTCTGTCCTCTGTAGAAAGTAAGTGGGCGGCGCTCTTGCTCCTCCATGCTAACGGGTGTCGTCGCGTAGAACTGTGATCACTAAACCCGAATAATGTGCGGAAGCGGGCCGTTTCAGACGTCTGATTGCTATGTATTGGCTTGATGTGCCTATAATAAAAACTCTCTTATAAGTCAACTCTTTCCCGTCTGAAAAAGAACTACCTGCCTACAAGCTCGCGTAGCCCCTCGAGTGACGTTGTTTGGATGTTGACGTCTACCCGCGGTGTGAATATATGCGTGCGTAGTACTACCTTTTCAACCAGCGAGGCAGGTTTTTCCTACTCTCGAAACACCGGTACTACGGATCGTGCAGCCGTATTGCTCATCCGATCTTATTAACCTGCGGTTGCGTCCCAATGAAAAGGGATGCAAAACCCGGTATTTAGCATCGTGAAGCCAGTTTTGGACACGACCGGCGACTGGGGGGGGGGGGCGACGCTCCTCGTCGGATTCAGGCAAGGGGTCATGCCTTGTCCACCGAAACGGTGGGTGCATAGTGCTCCGACCCTGCAACACGCCTCCTGAACTCAATGGAATGACAGCTCAAATTCGGGAAATTTCACAGCCAGCCGAGGCTGTTTCTACCCTGCCCGAGATGGCGTCGGCCCGGCGCTGCTCAACAGGTCAAAGTCACAACAGAACAGTATCGGTATTTCGGCATAAATTCCGTTCCAACTGCTCAAATAGGAGTGATTACTACTCAAAAAATTCATTTTCTACACGTGCTTGGGGGCTATAAATTATGCCACCGCCACATCCTAAAGCCAAACGCGCCAAGCCAGGCAGTGCCTTAGCGCCCACCCAATTGAGTCACAATCCGGCCAAGCGCCGGAGAACCCAACGAGACTCTCCGTGCCTGGCCAACTAAAAAGGAGCGTTGCGGGGCAAGCACTTTCAGTATCCCGTTTTCTCAGTCGACGACCACGACTCTGTCTCATGTCTTCGGCGCAACCTTCAGACCCCCAACGAAAACTGGTTCGGTATGTCACGGACAGCCCTGGGGTGGATTTTTTAACTAATTATATTGATTAATGTTCATGTTAGGGCCGACCCAACCACTATACGCGGAAAGTTTCTAGTCGGATATCGAGGATGGTAAAAGCAGAGTCTAGTTTGTAAAGTAGAAACACGGTATTGATTGTGGCGGCAGGTACACTTGTCCTGGTGACGGTCCCGTATTGGTGCAAGGTAAGTTAACTGCTCACACTGGATCATGCTTTGACTGATCGCATCTAAAGGCGATGAGTGGGCACACTGGTATGCATCCTACACCTTGACGCCCTTTGCCTCAACCCATCCCATGTTCTATATTTAGGACCGATGAGCAAGGCCGGTTCAACCCCGAGCTCGTGCCGGATCCTGCCTATTACTCGCCTGGAGATCTTTTGGCTGTACCCGAAACACAATCAAGAGTCTTCTCGTCGCGAAACAGATCGGTTGTCGGACGGCATTTGAATATAATGGCACAACATAAAATTGATGGTGTGTTTTTGACGAGGAGGGGGGACGAGGTGAGTGCTTTTTTGTCGTGTTTTTCTGGGAGTTATTTTAATTTTGTGTTTAGATTGCCGCGGCGTATCAAGGAGGGAAAGGGCTTGGCATTATGAAGTGGGTCATATTAATCGTGTTCACGATTGGATGCTGACGTGCCCTATAGAATGCGATCTGAGACTATCAACCACGTCTTTCGGGCAGCAGAGGCAGAGGGGCGCGTTGTTAGCATTATGTACGTATAGCTTGGTGATTGCATCTTACGTCTAACCTATGTCTTTACGGCAATTAGGTATGACCTAGCTGGGATGCCCTCGCACCAACTCGAACAATGGGTACTTGGCGACTGGGAGTTTATGATCAACCAAAAGCACGTGCTGGATAGCCCTGCTTATGTTCGCGAGCATGGACGACCGGTTGTTGCACTTTGGGTGCGTACTTGGTGATAAATTAGTTGTCTAATTTCACTGAAATATCTATATGAAGGGAGTCGGCTTCAAAAACGCCAGCCAAGATCCACAGGCGGTATTGAACCTAATTCACAGGCTTTCCGAGATGTCGGGCGGGGCATATGTTATTCTTGGAGGTACGTCGAATAAATCGCCCTCGATACACCTTAAATAATTGAAATTCTGCTATACAGTACCAGTTACATGGCAGAAACAAGACAACAGTTGGCAAACAGTCTACAAGATGGCGGACGCGATTGCCCCTCTCAGTGTAGGAGCGCTAGTCGACGAAGAGAGCGTGAACAATTGGTCAAAAGACGTTCAACAGCCCGCGATACACTCGCTAAAGAGCGGGTCAAAAAGGGTGGATTATGTTAGTGTGGTTTGGCCTGGTCATGAGGTATGTAAAGTGCGACGCATCTGGTTGTGAATCGGTTCGTTGACGCGCGTGCAGGGCCAGTTGATGAGGAATGGACTTGTGACTCCTTCTGCTCCTCGTCGGGATGGCGCTTTCTTGTGGAGGCAGGTTTACAACGCACATCGTGATGGGTAAGTGTCAGTCGCGTAGGACAAGCAAGCACTCACGAATTGCGGGTGTACAGCGCAAGGCTGATGTACGCAGAAATGTTTGATGGGTTAGTCTGTTTCGCAAGCCAGCTCGAACGTCTTGACTAAATACCGTGTGATAGCTTCGACGATGGGACCGCTCTGCTACCTAGCATAGCGGCAACGCAAAGTGGCACCCCGTCCGACTGGTACCTCCGGATCTGTGGATACGCTAGCGAAGCGCTTAAAGGGGAAAAACACCTCTACGAAGACCTTCCACGAAAAGAACTAGCCGAGTATTGGAGTACTAGGCCGCAGTATGAGGAGCGGCAACAAGAGGAGCCATCTGGGAGTTCGTCTGGTGGAGGAGCGAGTGCCAGCGCTAGTGGAGGTCCAAGTGCAAGTGGAAGCGGTGGCAGCGCGTCCCTAGCACCTCCCGCTCGCGCCCCGACTCGCAGCATGACGGCCGATTTTGGTGACGCCCCTCCCCCATACAGCTTGGAACCGGAAACTCCGACTGCAGCCAGTAGCGGCGCAGCGGTGTTTACAGCCGAGCCAGAATCCGTCGCTCCTGCCCCTATTTCATCTAGTTCTCAAACCCCCTACCAATCCGACCGACCGACTGCGCCAGCTGTGAACCGTGTTGATTCAACCCACTCGGTTGCATCTAGTTCGGCACATTCCCAGCAACACCGTCCCGGGCGTATCTCCGTTCCAGACCCCAGTACGAACGCTATCCCGGTGCAGCCCCCAAGTGGCTATCCGGGGCCGGGTGGTTATCCTGGTGGTATGGGCATGGGTTCAAACCCGAGCTCTCCTCCTGCTACAAACACTCCTCTTCAACGCGTCGACTCGGTGCCTGGTCCGAATGCGTATGGTCGACCACCCCAGCATCCTGGGGTTGCGACACGCCCTCCGCCTGTTGCCTCGACCCGACCTCCAGCTCGACCCCAGTCGTCTGGCCACTCGTCTCCTCCAGCGTCTTATCCTACTCCGCCTACTCCCGGCAGCGTCCACCAATTGACGGATCAAATGCAAGGCATGAATGTAGGTGGTCCGAATCGTCCGGCACCGGAACATGTTTTTGCTGGGATTGGGCTTGGAACACCGCAGCGACCGTCGATGCCGGGTATGCCTGCGTCGCCGTTTGAAGGGATTAATATGCCTGGGCGACCTGGGCCCGGGCCGGGTTCGTTTGGCCCGCAGCCGCCGTTGCCGCCTCGACATCCTGGGCAGTTTGGTCCTGGACATGATGCTCCTCCGCAGACGCCCTCGACGCCGGGGAGCATTCCAGGGAGTCCGTTTTATCCCGCACCATTGCAGCATGGACCTGGGCCGGTACATCAGCACACTATCGGGCCGACGCACCAGGCTACTTTGGGGCCGACGCACCAGCATACTATTGGCCCGGCTCATCAGGGTAGTACCAGCCCGGGCCACAACTATCCTTCTCCTGCGCACCAAGCTACTCTAGGGCCGTCTCAGCCTGGCCAGCCGCCCCGGCCGGGTCCACCCCCTCAGCCGGGTTTCCAGCCGTCTGGCCCGTATGTCCCACATCACCAGCCGACGGGGCCTTATACTCCCCAAGGTGCCCCCCAGCAAGGGTACTTTGGTCCCCATCGACAGGACTCGGGTGGATATCCTTCTCATTCTGGCGGGTATCAGAGTCCTCCGCCGCAACAGCCTGGAGGATATTCGACACCTCAGCAGCCTGTTGGGGGCTGGCATTCGCCTCAACACCCGGGCGGTGGTTATCCTCCAACTGGTTCGGCTGGTCACTCGCCACAGCCGCAACCTGGCCCGGCCCTTCATCCTGGAGGCGGTCAAGGCTCTCATCCAGGGAGCGCAGGGCATTCACCCCACATGGGTGGCCCGCCTCAGCCGCAAGGGCCTTATCCCGGGTATGGACAGTACCCGCCGGGCGGGCAGCATCCAGGTGCAAGACCTGGGATGCCGGGTATCCAGTATGTTGATAGTGCGCTTGGGGTAGTTGGCAAGTATGCGGGAGAGGATACGAAAAAGAAACTCGAGGCTAGTGTGACCGGAGCGCTCAACGGTTCGTAATTTTTTTGAGCGCCAGTGCTACGATGAACTGACTTGTGCGTGCAGCCGGAACAAAATTGTGGGGCCGTTTCAACAAGTGAACTTGAATGAATGCGACGTTGTATTTATGTACCCGATGTGTTATCTATCTGAGTCTCGAATGAGCCGGGCGGGGTTTGTTTGGACCGGCTAAAACTAATACGGAAGGACCCTGTAAGGGCCTAGCCAATGAATTGCCTTGTCAACGTGGGGTGATATCACCCGCCGCGTGCCCCGATAAGCCTCCCACCTCCCTCCCACCACGATGGAGGGCTTTACGTCTTATGTCGTCCGCTCGTTTGTACCGAAAACTTTTGGACGACTCTGTGTGCTAGGAATTGACCTTGTTGGCGTACCGGTTTTGTTGCTGTATGGACTCCCAGAGGTGAGTTACGAGGTGGTGAGACGGAAAGGGGCTGAACTTTCTGCTGTCTGTCTAGAATAAGTTTATGCTTGTGGCCGGCTGGTTTGGCCTGAGAATCGCTTTGACAGGGGTAAGTGCGGCGTTGCTCGTCAATTTTCAAGCTCACTGGACTTGCGGAGGGTGCAGATTCGTTACCTCGAATCACGCGGCGATAAGGTCCTGACTTTGGATATGAAAGTCCCCGAGTCGAAAGCCGGGTTGTTGATCGAGTCGGTCGCGTCTAGCTTAACCACGTCAGATGTGACCGTCACCCCCCTGAATTGCGGGGGCCTTGAGGTTTCAGTTTGTTCCCAATCACCAATCCAGGATGAGAGCATATGCGAGGAAGATCAGCACTCCGAGCAGATTACTGGAGTAGAATTCCCCGTGAGTCTCAACGTGTTAGTGTATGAGGCTGGACTAATGTAATGTTATATAGCGCACCGAAACTGAACCCGAGGAAATTCCCCTTGATGTCAACGCTCGCACCGCCCGCACCATCTCTTTGAGCTCGACTGACTCGAATACGACCTGTGATTCGGAATGCTTGATTACACCCCCTCAGACAACCATCGAGCTTCCGGCGGAATCGGACGGTATGGACGACTCGGCCCCGACTCCAAGGCCAGACGGAGTGCAACGATTCAGTGTATTTCAAGACGAGCCTCCAGAGATTGCGGACCTAAGCGACTCTTGGGGCACCCGTGCCCAATTTTTGGACCCAGAAGCTGGTCGGGCTGAAACTTCGAGCCTGCGTCGACCGCCTACCCGGAAAAAGTCGACAAAATATGGCTCTTGCCCACTGCTTGTGCCCAAAAGATCGAATCCTTCGCTTCATCTGTCGGAGGTCACTAAAACCGCGGTGTTTACCGCATGATTCCGCCAAGGAGGTGCAGAGCGTGTATTTTATTTTGTCTTGGGACTTTTTTGTAGCTTGGCTTGTTTTATGTATCGACTGAATGTGTAGTAGGCCATTTGTGAATCATTGTAGTGGGTTTATTGTGTGCATTCATGGATGTGAGTCAAAGAGCGAGATGCGATGCACGAGGTCCGGGAGCCCACCCTAAACAAAGTCATTGTCAGGCCGGCCCTGAAGCCTGTTCGGGTTTGAACTCGTCTTCGTCGTCACCATCGACGTTGCGCTCGTATCTTGCCGTACCCTGTCGCAACCTCGCCGAATTTTGTACTCGAACCGCTCGTCACGGTTACGATACACTTCCAATCCACCGCTTCCTCGTACTAGGTCCTTGTTGGGTCCCCACGACTCACCCTTCCTTGCGTTAGCGGCCCCCAAAACACTTACGACCAAGCCACTGCTCGGCTCTACTTTCTCTTAATTTCTCTGCTTCTTGCGTTGACTGCTTTCATCGGACAATCACTATATAAATAATTTGTTTTCCGGCTCGGCTCTTGTCTCTCGGTCTAGATCTCGTTCCCCACGATGTCCGGCGCATCCTTTGCCTACAGCAGCGTTCCCCTACGAAAAGTCAAAGAAGTTCAGTTTGGTATCCTTTCTCCAGAAGAAATTGTGAGTTGGCAATGTTTTTTTGTTCAGTGGCTACACGTGTTGGAACACCGCTGATCCCCTTTCCCCACGCAGAAAGCGTACTCTGTATGTAAAATCGAGTTTCCTGAGGTGTTGGAGGAGGGCACGGGAAAGGTAAAGGTGGGAGGGCTGATGGATCCGCGCCTGGGAACCGTCGACCGCAACTTCAAGTGTCAAACGTGCGGCGAGGGCATGGCCGAGTGCCCCGGCCACTTTGGTCACATTGAACTCGCGCGACCTGTGTTTCATATCGGTATGACGGGGCTCGCGTCGTGTGCGTTGTTGTTTTGACGATATTTTGAACCGTTTCCCAGGCTTCCTCGTCAAAGTGAAGAAGATACTCGAGTGTATTTGCGTGAATTGTGGGAAGCTCAAGGCTGACACTGTGAGTGCTCCCGATCGGCCGCTCTCCTTCTACACCCCCACCCTCTGCCTTGTGCAAACCCATTCATTTTCTGGGGGCTCTCTCCGCGTCTCGGAGAACCCCAAGCCACAACGCTTCGGCGGCTGTCAAAGTCTGGCGGCACACTTACCATCATAGCCCTGGCGGAGTCCGTGCATGCCGGGCCAGCGCGCGACGTCGGTCGCTTGACCGCCGCGCTGGAAGTTACCCGTCCCGTGCGTGCCGGACCATTGCAACCGCAGGGCTGGTGTGTGCCGCTGGACCCGCCAGCGGTGGTGAAATGGGGGGAATGAAGAGGAGTCATGTCCACGCTTGCGCGGAGCCCGTTTGGGTGACAAGCGGCGTCGCGATGAGTGTGTTCTACGTCTCGAGGACGTATGACGCATCAGAGCGCTTGGGACTGGCACGTGCTTTGCTGGCGTTTCGGCGCCGGTGATCACCTCGCGCCGTTTTTTGGATCGTAAATCCTTGCGGTCATGTATAATTTTCGTGACCCGGCTTCCTTTTTATTCTTATTTTATGCGCGTTTGCTTCCGTTTTCCCATACCGCGCCAATCTAATTCCGCAAGGCATATTGTTGACGGCTTTACCTTCTGTCTATGCTACACGATTTCCCCGGCGGTTAACACTTACAGAACGACACGCAATTTGCTGAGAAAATCAGGCACGTCCGAGATCCTAAGAAGCGGATGGCGCTTGTCTGGGCGCATTGCAAGGGCAAGATGATCTGCGAGGCGGACGAGACCAAGGACGAAGACGGTGCTGCAGCTGCGCCTGCCAAGGTTGGCCACGGTGGCTGCGGGCATATTCAGCCCCTCATTCGCAAGGAGGGCCTCAAGCTATTCCTCGTGTATAAGAAGGGTCGTGCGGATGATGACGAACCGGTACGAAACCGTTTTTCTCACAGTTACCCAAATCGATTTACACGTGCGACTATATAGGAAACTCGCACGTCTCAGCCTGAGAAGAGGCTATACCCCGCGTCGGACGTGTACAACACCTTGAAGAAGATTCCCGATTCGGATCTAGCATTGCTTGGGCTGTCCGAGGAGTTCGCGCGCCCAGACTGGATGATTCTTACGGTGCTTCCGGTGCCGCCACCACCTGTTCGACCAAGTATCTCTGCCGACGGTGGAACAGTGCGCTCCGAGGACGACCTGACGTACAAACTCGGCGACATTCTCAAAGCCTCGATCAACGTTCGACGATGCGAAGAGGAAGGGTCTCCTGCGCACGTCATCTCCGAATTTGAGCAGCTGCTCCAGTTTCACGTCGCAACATATATGGACAACGACATTGCCGGCATTCCGCAGGCGCTGCAGAAGTCTGGACGACCGGTCAAGGCGATTCGCGCCCGTCTCAAGGGCAAGGAAGGTCGTCTGCGTGGCAACCTGATGGGGAAGCGCGTCGACTTTTCCGCACGCACTGTCATCACTGGTGATCCCAACTTGATGCTGGACCAGGTCGGCGTTCCCAGGAGTATTGCGATGAACTTGACATACCCTGAGCGAGGTGAGTACATGTAATGCTTTCGTTATATTGTTAACTAATCCATGTTTGCTTAGTCACGCCTTACAATATCGAGTGGTTGCAGATGCTTGTGCGCAATGGCCCCCGAGAGTATCCCGGTGCGCGATACGTTGTGCGCGATAGTGGCGAGCGCATCGATCTTCGGTACAATAAGCGTGCAGATACGTCGTTGCAGTACGGCTGGATCGTCGAGCGACACCTGAAGGATGGAGAGTGAGTATCATAACGATAGTGAAAAGTGATGGTATACTCATTGATTTTTAGCTTCGTTTTGTTCAACCGACAGCCTAGTCTGCACAAGATGAGTATGATGAGCCATCGAGTCAAGATCATGTCTTACTCGAGTGAGTCCTGAACGGGTTTGTTGTCGAGGCGTTTTCATTGATCTTCGCGCTTAGCTTTCCGTTTGAACCTTTCCGTGTAAGTTACCACCAGCGTTCGATGAACGTTAGGTGTTTACCTATTTCTAGAACGCCTCCATACAATGCCGACTTTGATGGTGATGAGATGAACATGCAGTAAGCAGTGCTTACGTCATTAGCTAGATTAATTTCTTACCTATTTTTACTAGTATCCCACAGAGTGAAGAGACCAGGGCGGAGCTTAGCCAAATCGCCTGGGTACCCCGACAGGTTCGTGAAGCACCTGTGTCGGTTGCACTCGCATGCTTATGCCGTGTCTAGATTATCTCGCCTCAAGCGAACAAGCCCGTCATGGGTATTGTACAAGACACGCTCTGCGGCATCCGCAAGCTCACTCTGCGCGACACGTTCCTTGACTGGAATTTTGTCCAGAATATTCTTCTCTGGGTGCCTGGGTGGGACGGACAGGTTCCAGTACCGACAATCTTGAAGCCCAAACCTCTGTGGACGGGGAAACAAATCCTTTCGATGTGCATCCCTTCCGGCATCAACGTCATGCGCGCACCCGAAAAGGACAAGAATTCGAAGCGCGTTCCCTTCAACCCAGTTGCGGACGACGGCATTTGTATCGAAAACGGTCAAATCGTCTTTGGTGTCGTCGAAAAGAAGACCGTCGGCGCGTCGCAGGCTGGCCTCATCCACATCGTTTTCCGAGAAAAGGGTCCGGAGATCTGTCGCGACCTATTCTCGGCTCTCCAGATGGTTGTCAACTTTTGGCTTCTTCACAATGGTTTCAGCATTGGTATCGGTGATACGATCGCGGACAAGGTCACCATGTCCAACATCACGAATCATATCGAAACGGCGAAGAACAACGTGCTCAAACTGATCCAGGAGGCCCAGTACGACGGTCTGCGCGCCGAACCTGGGATGACTATCCGCGAGTCGTTCGAGAGTCACGTCAACCGAGAGCTGAACATGGCTCGTGACAAGACCGGCAAAGACGCGCAGGACAGTTTGAAGAACGATAACAACGTCAAGCAGATGGTGGTCGCCGGTTCGAAGGGTTCGTTTATCAACATCTCCCAGATGTCCGGTTGTGTTGGACAGCAAAGCGTCGAGGGGAAGCGCATTCCGTTTGGCTTCAAGCATCGCACGTTGCCGCACTTCAACAAGGACGATTACTGCGCCGAGTCCCGTGGCTTCGTCGAGAACTCATACCTCCGCGGGTTGACGCCTCAAGAATTTTTCTTCCACGCTATGGCTGGTCGCGAAGGTCTTATCGATACTGCCGTCAAGACCGCCGAGACCGGGTACATTCAGCGCCGTTTGGTGAAGGCTATGGAAGACATCGCCGTCTGCTATGACGGGACCGTGCGCAACTCGCTCGGCGACATTGTTCAATTCAGCTACGGAGAGGATGGCATGGATGGCGCGTTCATCGAGCGCCAAAGCGTCGAGCCTTACCGGCTATCCCACCGCGCTTTCGACCGCAAGTACCGCGTTGACGTCCTTGAGACGGGCAGCGGTTTCTCTCCCAACACCCTCCAGGTTGGGATTGACGGAACGTCACCGGAGCTGCAGTACAAGCTCGACCGGGAGTTTGCGCAGCTTACCGAGGATCGGAGGTTGTTGCGCGAGTTTGTCTTTAGGATTCCGGACCCCAACCAACCCCACTACCTTCCGGTCAACCTTCGCCGAATTATCGAGAACGCGCAGCAGATCTTCCACATTGACAAACGCAAACCAAGCGATCTCGAGCCTTCGTACATCATGGACGAGATTACCGGGCTTACCAGCCGCCTTATCGTCGTGCGGGGGAGTGACCCGATTAGTATCGAGGCGCAAGCCAACGCGACCATGTTATTCAACATGCACCTCAGGTCTACATTTGCGACCCGGCCGGTCTTGGAAGAGCTTCACCTCAACCGCCAGGCATTCGATTGGATCATTGGCGAGGTCGAGACGAAATTCAATGCGTCGATTGTCAACCCGGGCGAGATGTGCGGTACACTCGCGGCACAGTCCATCGGAGAACCCGCTACCCAGATGACGCTCAACACCTTCCACTATGCCGGTGTCTCCAGCAAGAACGTCACGCTCGGTGTCCCTCGTTTAAAGGAGATCATCAACGTCGCCACCAACATCAAGACCCCGTCGCTTACGGTCTATCTCCAACCCGAGTATGGCAAAGATAAACACCTCGCAAAGACCATTCAGACCGAGCTCGCGCACACGACTCTACGTACCATCACCGCGGCCACGGAAATCATCTACGATCCCGATCCAACGAACACCATCATTGACGAGGATCGTGACTTTGTCGAAACGTTCTTTGCGATTCCGGATGACAACAACGAGCGGACACTGTCGCAGCAATCACCATGGGTTCTGCGTATCGAGCTCGATCGTGCGAAGGTGCTGGACAAGAAACTTGACATGAGCTACATCGCGGATCGCATCGAGCAGGCGTTTTATCCGGACATGAAGGTGATCCCGTCCGATGACAACTCGGAGAAACTCATTCTTCGTTGCCGCCCAATCGTCATGACCGACAAGGAGGACGAGGCGCTTGACCACTCGGAAGAGGACATATTCATCCGCCAGATCGAGCATAATATGCTGGATTCCGTTACCCTTCGTGGTATCAAGAACATCCGTCGTGTATTCATGGTCCAGCACGAGAAGCCGATGATTGACGCTGCGGGAGAACTTCAACCTCGGGCCATGAACGAGTGGGTACTGGAAACAGACGGTGTCAACCTGAAGAATGTTCTGAGCGTTGACGGCGTCGACTTTACCCGTACATACTCGAACAAGTGTCCCGAAATATTCGAGGTGTTGGGTATCGAGGCTGCGCGTGCCGCGTTGCTGAAGGAGCTGCGCAACGTCATCGAATTCGACGGTTCCTACGTGAACTACCGTCACCTCGCTCTACTCTGCGATCTTATGACCAACCGGGGTACGCTTATGGCGATCACGCGACATGGTATCAACCGTGCGGATACTGGCGCTTTGATGCGTTGCTCGTTCGAGGAAACAGTCGAAATCTTGATGGAGGCAGCGGCCGTGGGCGAGAAGGACGATTGTTACGGTGTTGCGGAGAACGTGCTATTTGGGCAAATGGCGCCCATGGGAACCGGCTCTTTCGACGTCGCGCTCGATGTCGACATGCTGAAGGACGTCATCGTTGACCAGCGCCTACCCGTCCAAAATATGCTCGCCACGCAGATGGGTGGCGGTATGACGCCTGCTGGCCCGTTGGCCATGACACCGTACGACTCGGCGTCGCCGATGCAAGCCGAAGCATGGAAGTCCGAGGGTGCCGCATTCTCGCCGCTGGCGACCAACTCTGACGAAACGACGGGCGGGTTCCCCTTTATTCCGTTTGGCCAGAGCCCCATGGGTCCCGACTCGCGCTTCGGCGGATATTCGCCTTCCTCTCCGGGCTATTCGCCGACGTCGCCCTTTATGCCCACCTCGCCAATGGCTACTATGACATCGCCGTACGGGGCTTCGCCGTTTGGCGCAACATCACCCTATGCGGCGTCGCCGTCGTATTCGCCAACCTCGCCGAACATGAATTTGACATCACCAGCGTACAGCCCCACCTCGCCTCAGTATTCGCCGACATCTCCATCATATAGCCCAACCTGTAAGACGCAATTCCACATACTTCCACAGTTCCTGCTCGTGACTAACAAATATTTCCTAGCTCCAACATACTCGCCCACTTCGCCGCGCTACTATAACACATGTCAGTATATCGATTCTCAAATAGCATACCCATTCTAATCTTTATTCTTTAGCCCCATCCTTCAGCCCTGCATCGCCTCGTTATTCCCCTACCTCCCCGCGGTATAGCCCCACTTGTAAGTCGCACGAAACACAATTTAGTGAGTGTTCGCTCACAGTTATGAAGCCCCAATGCAAGCGTCACCCACCTCTCCAAAGTCGGTGACCTCGCCTCGATATTGTAAGTTCCGCCCCATACAGATTTCCCCCAAATATTTATCCAATTGTAGCCCCCACCTCTCCCACCTATAGCCCTGCGTCGCCCGCGTACAGTACGTCTACTTGATTCTAGCCCTCTCGAACTTAACTAACCTTCAATTCAGCTCCTGTATCCCCTGCTTATAGTACGTTATTACAGCTAAGTTAATAATTTTATAATATAAACTAATCGCATCATTAGGTCCGACGTCCCCTGTCTGGTCGCCAAGGTGTAAGTACCCGCCTTATCTGTTATCGATTTCCATGTGCTGAACCACCTCTTGTAGCTCCAGCACCTGGCCAGTCTAACCAGAACCAGCAGAACCAGACTAACGGGCAGAATTCGCCATGGGGTAACACCGCGACGTACCAGGCCTCGCCCTCGTGGAAGTAGTGAGTTGGTTGGTTGGATATGCTTCTCTCGCACTCTTTCTTTTTATATGTTCTCTACCTTCCCTGCACTCAGGGTGTGCAAATCCATACATGTATCTTACCGGATAACCTTGGGCCTCTGGCCACTGTGTAATCATACCGAGAATACTTCAGCAACCCCACCCAAATGAACAACTACAACCAACTCCACCCCCACTCGTGACTGTCGGGTCCAGGCCTGGCTATGCTTGGCTCGCAATGCCAGGGGTAGTACGAGTACAAAGGATTGGCATTGAGACAGAACGTGTGTATAAAGGTTGTACAATATAAACAAAGCAGTGTTTGCTATAAAGACAGTAGTAACCAAAAAACTATCCGCTAGATGATGCTGGACGTATATTCCACGCCTCGTTGTAAAGTGGAGGTATCGCGTTATGCCGAGGCTCCCCTTCGACAGGTTCCTCGCTGTATTGTCGACGAATAGGCGCGGGTACAGAAGGGAGTTGTGTAGGTGCAGGAGATGTCGGGGCAGGAGGGGTCTGCGCAGGAGCAGAAGGTGATCCCGGAGCAGCAGAAGCATGATTGTGATCAGAGGAAGACCCTTGGGAATGAATCGACGACAGCGTATTGTTGCGCGCAGGCCAGTGATCCAACGGTTCTGGTCTCAGCTCTAGCGGTACGCGATTGGCCGATTTTCCAGGTCGGAGTGCGTTGTAGCTATGTCCTATGTAAGAACTCGCGCCTGTCGTGTCTCTGCTCCGACTGGGACCTGTTCAAAAGTTAGCAATTGGTTATAGCCCTGGATAAGTCGTTGGACTTGCCGGCAACGATAAGACCCTGACCATACTCCTCCATCTCCCTCTGCATCTTCCGACTCGTGGATAAGCCCTGCGGCCGGCTCCGGTCCACCCAAGGCTCGACAAATGACCGCCTCGGCCTCGGCTCGCTATCCAGATCCAGCTCGGGTCCTTCTCCTGAGCTTTCTACCGACCCAGGTCCGAACCCCCACACCGGAGAGTGGTGCGCAACATAATCTGGCGCGTGTTGTCGCCTTTTTCGGCGCAGATACGCCACCCAAAGCAGCAGGCCCAAAATCACTGCGCCAATAAGCGACCCAACGATTGCACCCGCAACCTTGCCTCCCCTCCCCGACGCAACCTGGTCCTGCTGAGCCTGAGCAGTAACCGATGGCAAAGCTGTCCGCGTCGATTCAACACTAATCGAGCTCAACACGCCCACAGCGATCGTCGTATCTGGTTCGAGGACATATGTGACGGGTACGGTCGTGAGGACGCCGACTTGGCCTGCGATGGCGGGTACGGTCGAGCCGTTGACGGTTATCCAGGTCGTCCAGGATGTGAGGGTGTATAATGTTTGGGGCGGAGGAGTGGGAGTGGGAGGTGAGGGGGTGATAGTGAGGTTGTATGGGACTGTAGAGATGACGGAGCCGCGACTATCTGTTACAGCTGAAAACGTTGGGACAACCTGAGCGCCGAGTATCGAGGTGGCGATAGGCATCCCGAGGGAATCTGTAATTGTCGTCGGAACAGCAGCCAACGACACACCTGATTCGGGCAAAGTCGAAATCTCCCATACGGTCGTCGGCTTTGAGCGAACGCTGTCCGTGTATACCACAGCCCTCGACGTCACCGTCGGCGACGCGCCGCTCCCACTCCTTGGCCTCGTCGGAGTCGGAGTCACATTTGTCACTGGCACGATCGATGTTGTCTCGATACTGATGAACGTCGAAGGCACAACTGTAGGCTCCCCCTCCAGAGTCGGTCGGGCTGAAGCAGTCGAAATTGGCTCGGCGTTAGACGTCCTCGTAATTACCGTCGCGAAAAGTGACGTCCCGATAGGGACCGTCGTAGTCTCCTCCAGTGGTATAAACGTATTAAACACGATGCACGTCGACGTCACGCATCCATGGTGATGTGACAGGTCAACCGAGTCTGAACTCGCCGTCGGTGCCGGGTCAGATATCACGCTCTCAAACTGCGTCAGGGTCGGCGTCCGAGTCCGAGTCGCGGGGGCGGAGCCATGCTGTTGGGACGAGGTGATCACCTGGACAAATGTCGAGACTGGGGCAGTCGTCTCCATCGTGAGGATAATGTTTGTTACTTCTGGTTGGGGATCGGTAGGAGGTGGGTCCGGGTTTAGTCCCACCGAAGACGCCGGGGGTCCATCGGGGGGACAAAACGTGATATACGCCGTGGCATTTGGTGTAGTTGAGGTAAGCGCGTACCCTGGGTCGTTGGGGTACTATGTGCAAGTTTTAGTTCCAAGCGAGGGTACGGGAAGGGGGTGGAGCAGACTGACTGTAGACGAAAAGGGACAGTCCCGTGCCGGCCAACCCCAGCAATTGTACTTGTGCGCTTGCGAGTCGGCCGGTGTACCGTCCAGCAGCTCCCCACCGTCGGTCCAGAAACTGAACGGATACATTGTCACACCCCGGTCGCCCGATCGCATGACGGCAAGCGTAAGTGTGGTTGGGTCGGAGGTTATGAAAATAGTTGCGCAGGCTGCCAAAAGAGTAACCAGTTCACAGGATGAAGCAAAGGGGGAAGGAAGTGAATGCCGAATACTTACTTGCCTGTGATCCACACCGTTCACCATCATCCTCCAAGAACACGCTCACCGCCTGCGCTCCCCACTCGTTGAGACCAAAGGCAACATTGTACCGATTGCTCCCCAATGACTCGAGCTCCATCACGCGTCCGCTAGAGGCTATAACGACTTTTGGCTTGCCCATATCCGCGCTGGGACAGTCTCTATCAGTTATAATGAGAGTGTGCTATAGGCGTACGCACGTACCATGTCCCCGAGTCGATCACGACGTTGTGAACCACGGGCGGAAAGGTGGGCATTGCGTCCGGGTCTGGGCCTGTTGTCATTGTCGGTTCTAGCGCAGGTGTCGATTCTACCGATGATGTTGACTGAATTGAAGTGGGCGTGTCGGTCGAGGACGAAATGAGGGTCGTCGTTGGCGAGCTGGACGACTCGCTGGATGCATAACTAGTCGTTGAAGGAGTGGCGATGGAGGAAAGAGAGGAAGTAGAGGAAGTGGGGGAACCTGTACTAGAGCCCGAGCTCGTGGTCGAGGCAGATACCGAAGACGGATCGGCTACGCAACAATCATCGAACGTTTTTCAGCCTGCCAAGGCCATATTTCGTTAACGTACCTGAGATATTCCCGGAAGATGTAGCAGAATTTGTCCTCGAGCTGGAATGAGAAGTCGAGGCACTCGGCGACGAAGTCTGACTCGACGAGCTGCTCATAGCCTCCGTCACACGAGAGGAAGTGGTGGTAACGGTGGTAGTTGACTGGCTAGATAACTCGACATAACTCCGAGATGTCGGAGAGTGTGGGTCAGTTGTGGAGCGAATAGAGCTTGGGGTCGTAGGTTCAGCACTAGGGTTTTGAGCGCTCAATAATTCCGACGAGGAAGGGGCTGATCTGCTAGAAGAGAGAGATATGCTCCTTGACGATGTCGGTATACTCGCCGTTGGTTGAAACGTTGAAGTCGATGCTCCAGTCGACAAGGTCGAGGTGTCAGTTAGACTAGCCAAAGACATGGAGCGACGGGCCGGCGATCGCGACCGCGGGCAGACCGGGGATGAGGGAGAAAACAACGTGGTGAGCAAAGCATGCAGTTATATGTACCCCGCAGTCATTTCCGAGAGTCAAACCAGAAGTACGCGCCGCCATCAACTTCTAGTTGTTCTGATATGTCAACTCGAGACAAGCGCCCAGCGCGTGTTGACCGTGATTGCAAATCAACCCCTTCCTGCAGGCTTCCACCCTGCCTTGACCATCTCTAGACTCACCATGGGCGTGAGTTGCCCCTGATTAACGATATTCAGCCTTCCACTAATAGAACGCTAATTAATAGCTCTCATCCGCGTTCTACAACGCCTTTGCGCGCCGGAACAGTGTCTACGTTAGCACCATCTTTGCAAGCGCATTTGCGTTCAGCATCGGCTTTGACCTGGCCACGACTGCATTCTGGGATAACCGTAACAAGGGGGTAAGCCGATTTTTTGACACTGTTGCCACTGCCGTTTGCTACGCAGCATGTGGTCCGCCTGGGAAATTGTTCCGAGGTACACCGGAGGGCGCCTCAAATCTTGCTTGTACATTCTTGGCAGATTTTCATGCTCCTCGCCTCTTTTTTACTTGAATGCTAACCATATCTGCGTGGTTTTCTAGAAACAATGGAAGGACATCCGTTCAAAATACGTTGAGCAGGAATAGACTCGACCCCTTGCATGTAGCCATAACGCCCTACGCTACCCAATTAAACTATCTCTTCCGAGACTACCCAAACCTTCGGCTTCAGCCCGAGTTACTTTAATTTCGGCAGTCAGCGTTTTACTGCTAGCCATTTTGTCGCTTGTCCGCTCTTCGGCGAATCACGGATACCTGCGGTTCGAACGGTATAGACACATTTTAGTTAGAGGGTTGGGAGCACAAAGAAACACATGAAATCTCTGAGCAACTTTTGCGTGGAAGATGTCATTCATTCGACAACACACCTGTCAGTCTCGTAACGCTCAGACAACTCGGTCCAGGAGTTCCATGGTCGAGAGATAACAAACTAGCGATCTCCCCACAATAAAACGTCATTGCGAAACACATGCCTCGGAAAAACCAGCGAGGGCACCTTATTAGCAGATGTCAACCCTCACATAAGGGATCTATCTCCTATTCACAAAACAGACATAAATAAAGCACATACAGCCCAATCCACTTCATTTCAGCCTCTCAAACCACCTTCCTCGACCCCATACACTAGAATACCTGCTCAGCCTCACTTTCCAACTCCAACAAGCCTCGCAGGGTTTTCCACCCAGCCCCTCCAACTTTCCACGAATGCCGCAAGCTCGGCCCCCTCAACAACCCGATGATCGGCGCTCCAGCTCACGCCCACTTCGAGCCTCTTTTCTCCACCAGGCTTGACCACCCACTCGGCTCGTCCGACAGCCACAATCGCTACACCTCCACCCTGGACAAGTCTCGGAACGGCCCACTTGCCCGCCCCGACGGCTCCGACGTTGGATACGGTCAACGTGCCCCCGCGTTTAGGCATCTCGGCGGGTGTTAGGCCAGATGGGGTTTGTCGGCCTAGGTATGCGAGACGTGCGAGTTTCCCCGCGATGGTATAGGGCGAGGCGGCGTTGATGCCTAGGAGGGTGGGGGTGTAGAGTCCTGTAGGTGTAGACAGGGCAATGCTTATGTCCGCTGCAGGACGGATCGTGAGTGTCGGTTTGCCAGAGGGGTCTGAAGAGGGGTTGATATGCGTGCGCATGATGGGCCATTCTATCATCGCTAATGAGAGCGTTTTGAGTAGGAGCGGAAGCATTGTCATGCGTTTAAAATGCATCGCAAGGTCCGATGCCGGTGGGGCGAGAGTGTTGGCCTCGGGTGTACCAGAGAATATCGAGTCGGGCGAAATGGACGGTGCATGCACGGGCGGAGGTGGTGCGGGTTTGTACTCGGCTGGGATGTGCGCGTTGAGAGCAGGAAGCATATCGTTCAGGGCCGTGAGGTCAAGAGTCGCAGAGTATCTTTTTAGAACAGTTAGCCAAATCTAAAGGGCTTGTGTAAATAATACGTACCCAAAGAGGGGGATTTCCAAGCTCTATGCCGGATGTAAGTCTCGCGTTCCTCCTTAAAGTGATTTAAACACACCTTGGTCATACTCTTCCACATTCCCCACCTCGTCCTACCCATCTCTACAACCACCTCTTCTCCCACCCGCTCCTTCTCTACACCAACATTCTCCCCCTTTTTCGATCGACTCAAAAACGCATCCACATCCGCACGTTCAATCCGCCCACCTCGTCCACTTCCCGTCCCGATAACGTCCAAGTCGGCCACACCTTGTGAACGCGCATAGTGCCTGACAGAAGGCGTCGCGAGCGCCTGGTTCGACGAGCCCTTATCCTTCTCAACCTTGTCTGGTCGTTGAAACTGAACCGCTGGACGATCCGGATCAAGAGGGTGGTGCCGTCTCGTTGCAGAGGGAGGCGTGTATGAACCCTCGGTCGCTTTCTCTGTCGCCTTGGGCACAGCACTTGTCGTGGTACTTGGTTCTTCCTTGGTCGGCTCGCTCGCGCTATCTCCGTCCTCCTCGACCTCAATCACACATAGTCCTTCTCCGACTTTGGCGATATGTCCCTCCTGGACGAGAATCTGCGCAACGGTGCCGTCAAACGGACTTGTTATCTCCACGCTCGCCTTGTCAGACTGGACTTCGCATAAAGGGTCGAAGGAGGAGACTTTGCCTTGTGGTTGCACAGACCTGTACGGCGAGTCGGATCAGGGGTGTGGACTAACAAAAAGGGAGGAGAGTAATAGTACCATTTTAATACTTCGCATTCTGTTTACATGTTTAAGTTTAAGGTTGAAATACAATAAACGAGGCGCTCACCTGTGATTCCTTCCCCAATGTCCGCAAGATGGAATGTCTTGAGTGATTTACGTTTGGCTAGGAGAGCTGCGCTGGAGTGTAAGGAGCGTAGCCTGCACCCTTGCCGGCACAACAAGACTGGGCGAAGTAACGAAAACATGGCGCGTAAAGGTCCGTGACTTGACAATAGGTTCGAGGATTAGAAAGCGCGTTGACCGTATCGAAGAACACACAACGGAAAATATTCCTAAAAACGGCGAGTTTCACACTTCAACAGAGTGAGCGAGAAGAGGTAGGTGGTGGTCGACCAGTGTCCTAAACTTTTGGTCTAGCATCACGCGTCTTGAAGAGGCAAACCGGCGGACGGATCAAGCTCACAAGTCACGTGTTGGACGCCGTCCAAAGAAGGGCAAATATGGCTCTTGCGACTTTGCCTGAAATTTGGGCAGCAAGATTGTATTCGCCTCCATGCCAGAATATGCGCAAAATTAGAGCGATAATAGCACTCTGTGATTTCAACCGCTTCCTTAAAGCGGGGGTAGAGATATGGACGAGTGGGCTAATTGAAATAACGCACGTGCATATAGTCACGCCGCGGGTTGCCGACTTCCATACAGCGTGGCTTAAGGACCTACGCGATACTCGGAACATTTTCGGGAGGCTCAAAAGACGATTTGTAAGGGAGTTTTTATTGTAGGCACATCAAGCCAATACATAACGATCAACAAGTCTGAAACAGCCCACCCCCGCACATTATTCAGGTTTATGGTTACAGTTGAGTTCTATGCGACGATGCTCGTTAGCATGGAGAATCAATAACATCATCCACTTACTCTTTGCAGAGGACAGACCGGCGTTTTGGTGCGCTTGCTTTGCGCTCCCCCTCTTATTCTCGCTCGTCATTTCAGTGCAGCCTGCTCACGGTTGTAGACAGACGCATGACGATCCCATCCAAGCTCGAGTGCTCGGCGAGACCTCGATCCATCCACAGGCTCGTCCGGTCGATGTTGCAGTCTACCGCAGGTCACTTCAGCGCAGCCCACAATGTGAACGCATGACCAATGTGCGGTAGCTAGGACTCGGACTTCCGCTCGGCGCCGACGAGACACACCGACCGCACCCCCTCGCCCGAAACATCGTCCTACCAGGCGCACAGAGGGCATCCCAGCGTCGGTCGAGTTCGAGCAAGGTTCGCGCTGACTGGTCGGGTCTGGTGCGACGTTTTGTCCAAGCCGAGTCGCCGGTCCGGGTCGCACTGATCACGAAAGGCAGCTAGCAATATATGCGCAGCGCAGGATGCGGGCAGACCAGGGACCGATGATCGGGTTATAGGCGAGCGGTGCACACGTAGAGGAGAGTGCTACGGAGCAGAGTTAGTGATAAGGACCAGCGGGTAAAGGCGAGGGAACGCACCGATTGATGAAGGGTCGAGCTAGCGTTCACGTACGAAAGACAGGGGTAGAGATTAATCAGAAATATAGGAATGCAGAGAGATGAATAGAGAGGAATCAGACAGTGAATCGAGACAGAGTAGTTTTTATTTGAGGTGGTTTTGTTTTGAGATAGTTCTTGTGTTCGTTGGGTTTTGCGATGGAGAGGATGTGGTCAAATCTAGGAGATGTGTGAGTCTGGCGCAAGGCGTATAGACGGAGCAAATGAAAGCCGACCGTGGCAGCGAAAAGCGTCCTATGCTCAGTGGTGGACGTGAAGCGCTGAAGAGCAAAGCGTGCAGCCGGAGGTTCCCTGTCACCGAAGATGTGAGGGTTAGCAGACGGGCCGAGCTGTCACGGGCATCGTACCGTTAGCTGCTCGCATAGACGTCCATGAGGTTGGGTAGGATTAGAGTAGGAGTGCTCGTCGAGTCTGCGAAGATGCTATTCAGCCGAGATACAGTGACAAGACAGTCGATCCACCCACCTAGAACAGCTCGCGAGTACATCGGAGGCTTGCAGCGGATGAACGCATTGCGATGAAAGTAGGATACGGTGCGAGTGAGGCGTCGACAAAAGCCCCTTGAGCGACGAGGGGAAACATGAATGGGTGGGGTGGTGGTCGAGTGAGAGTTTTCCTCTCGCTCGGGCTTCTCTTATACTCCTGTGCTTTGGCTCAGCCCCTATCCTTCAAGCCTCCGGTCACTGCTTGCGACCTGCCCTAAACTCTTGGCAGCGGCCTGGCAACACAGTTCGCGCCCCTATCCTCCATCCATCTGCGGGCTTCGGCTTGGCGCTCCAGGAATAGAATCATCGGAGTGTCAAAGCGGCCCGGGCGCCCATCCAGAACAGGAATTCAAACGTTAAGCAAATGAGCGGTCCCAAGGGCAAAACTCGGCGCAACTTGTTAGAATATGGCAGGAGATAAGAAAGCGTCGACTACAGCTAAAAGACCGAAATACGGGTGTTCGTAAACCTGTACAGATGGTCTAGTTGGGGTTAAAGCAGGTATTCTAGTACTAGTGCTGAGGGTATCATATGCTGGAATAGCGTCTGGGCTGGCTACAGCGGAGAGTAGTCTCTCCCATTCATTGTAGCATTCGTCATGTTTGTAGCAAAAAAGCAAGCGGGCCGGCGCTTGCGCACGTGCACCGATAAACTAAATAGGCGCCGGACTACTTTCTGACGACGACACCCAGTGCCACACGCAACAAATATCCAGCGGTTGACGGTGGAACCTGCCGACTCCAAGCAGTGCAAGGTAACTATTCGCAGTTATGTTCACTTCCAGATTGTCAGCTAGAGAAACCCGGTTGGACGAATGAGTTGTGAGTCAACTTATGTCTCATGAAACTGCTATCACTTGTCGGTCAACTTGGTCTAATCCACACCATGTACTCGCTGAATCTGTCAACGGTATGCAGAACCTGTCATTCCTGATTCAATAACGTTGCCAAGCCAATGACGGGCCTCCACGGGAATTTGAACGCGGCCATCGCGTCCAGATGCGTTGAACAGTGAATCAAAGTCCCATTGATACCTAATGAGATATCGCGTGCTGATGCACACGTTGCAGGCTGCATGGTCTTGTCGACTTGCCGCCCCAAATCACGTCACGTTTGAAATTTGACTGGGTTCCTCACGGGCATCGTGGCCGCCCAAGGTGGTATAAAGGCTCTCAAGTTGGCCGGGCTCCCTCGATATCTCCGGGTTCCGATGGGGAAAGTCACAACATACTGCCAGGTAAGTATGCTTTAGATATGGAGAATTTCCCGCTTTAGAGCCAATGACGACTCTTGGGGGTTCAGTTGTCTGGGTGTTCTCCAGAAGCCGCCGAAATTATTGAATTTGAGGCCGCGGAAAACGGTTCATATGGCCCAAACGTGCTCGCTGGCCTAGGTTTGTTGACGAATGCAGATGAGATTCAGGGGCACCAGTCACTTTCGATCATCGGTAAGCATTCTTTATTTGAACTTTGTCCTGTACTGGTTGTCCTCAGACTGTCTCTACGGACTGGGACTAGGTCCCCTTGCCGATGATGGAAAAACTTGGTTGGAATTGAATAGTACATGTCAGCGAACTCGATCAACTTTGCAGGGATTAATCCCGGTCGATCAGGTGTCGAACAAGCGCTAGCTCTCCCCGAAGGCCGTGTTCGTGTCGTTCCTGGCTGTTCTATGGGGGACATGTTCGATCTCGGGTTTTGCGATGGCCCAGAAAATGGGCCAGATGGGGCACTGGTATCGTTTGACTCTTGCTTTTTTGTACTCACTGTTGCGCTCCCTATCCTGGAAGCTGCGACGGGCGGCCGCGTGTCACCTCGGAGACTGTGGAACCTCGCGATGATGAAAGGGCACCTTGACGCGCATAACCACTTGTGCCTACCGGGCGTCAAATACGGACTTGTGGAAGAATACTGGGACCAATTTCCTTGGATGCTGGGAGTGCTTTCAGCACAAGAAATCCAGGCTCTCGAGGACAAGGGAAGTCCCGAAGACATCGCAGAGGTCATACGATCTAAAGGACATTGGATATGGATGCGCCCCGATCGGTAAGCGCTCGAGATGTACGTTCCTTCCTATGATTAGCTTACTCCTATATGTACGACGTCGCCTCGGCTAGTTTTCCAATTGACGCATGCAACGCATCCCAACCGCTCCAAGATGCCCCGTCCTTCCCTCCCACCCGACCACCGCCAGATGGCTCCATTGCTGCGTTTCCCCTCGAGCTCTTACATTCTATCGCTCTTCACTTGCCACTTTCGGACATAGTTTCATTCGCTGCGGTCAACAAAGCCGTATACAATGCGTTACTCGGCGACGCAGGTACGCGGGACACCCTTGCTAGGTCATATATGCGCTTGCAGGAGCCCTGGTACCTCCCATACGGCGAGGCCGAGTTGAAGTGGTGGCATGGAAAGAACGGCGACGAAGCACTCGGATGGGAGTACCTAAAGCGATGCCGCACCCAGAGCCACTCGATGAGGAACAGAAGGAGAACCTGGAAGGCAGCAGAGTCAATTGAGGAGGAATGCGAATCGGAAGAGCGCGCACGAGCAATGAGGGACAACCTGTAAACAACAGTACCGCAATAACACTAGCAGAATGTTTCGCAGATACAATCAAGCTCATCATTGCACATAGCCGTGTGGACTTACAACTGCCGGAGGTTTCTTGGCATGGAGGGGGTGTGAGGCAGAGCCCGCACGTGTACAGAGTTGACACCCCATCGCGTGGTAAGAGTTGCCACAGTGTTTGCGATGGCTGGCCAATCCCTCCCAGCAGAACTTTCACTCTACCCATATCCGGCAATGAAAAAAAAGCCCAGAACATTCCATTTCTTGAATCGGCACAAGCGCAAAACTACCCGGCCTTTTATTTCGCATCCCTTGTGCAATACACGATTTGCCATCTGGTGTCTCTGCAGTGGTGGCAGCAAACCACACCTGGTATACATTCAGTCACTTTTACTTAAAATGGCTTTCAGAACAACACCTGTCACTGACGGGTCAGGGGTAACCTGTGTCTGTCTGAAGCGCGGGGCCAGACCTTGCAGATTTCTTTGCTTGTCCCCTCCCCAACGCCCCTGCTTGGCTCTCTCACAAGCTCTGCGACGACATCCGTGTCTCAGATTCTGGTTCGAATTGCACTGATCATTTACACACTGTTCAGAACGCTCCCGCCCCACTTACCCAAGCTGGCGAACGGATCGGCGCTGAACCCAACACCAACACTGCCATTTCAGGTTCCGAGCGCGTCCTTCTTCCGCCTTGTGCGCCCTCACCCGACACAGGACAAGCTATGGGTTTCCCGCCCACTCTACCAGGCTTGACCTATATCAAGGCCACCTCTCGGCTTTTAGGCTCTCATAAACCTGCGTCTCATTTCAGTTTACTCCGATGCATCGAGAGAAAATTCGAAAAATCCGACCACTCTTCAACCGTGTCTATGGGCCGAAAAGTAGTAGCCGCTACCACGACCAGCTGAACACCTGGTGCCAACGTATAGGGATAGCACCGATCGTGTTTCAGACAAGGGTCAACGGTCACGACCGGTCCACGAACTACGAGGCCATTCCCACCTGTAAGTGCAGCTACCGTGGCGGCCCCCCTTTATGTCGCTGATAAAAAAACTAGTCCCTCAGTTCTCCAACCATCATCCTCTCCTACAATACGCTCGCTCCGGAGCATCAAAGCCAAAGGCTCAAAAGTCCTCGATGGATGCGCTACGCAATGTTCCCGGTATGAGAACGAGGCTGATTCGATGGGACTTTGACCCAGAAGGTCTCGGTTTCCGGGCAACACCGCACGGTAGGTGTGCTGTCAGAGTTGACATTTGCTCGAATTGGTCAGCTAATACATGTCAGTCTACGGGGAGCCTGTACCTTTGTACGACCCAGCAGTCATTGGATACGGCGGCAGCAGGAACGCAGCGATAGAAGACTCGGCTAGAAAACTACTCCTCGGTCGATACTGTGTAAGCGTTACTGCTCAGTTGCACCGAAAAGGGTTGCTGACCGGCCCGTGCAGCTCTTTTAGCTGCGTCGGAGGTTCTTTACATCTATCTGTATAATTTTATGTCTATCTAGGGTGCCCGGATATTTGCGTATTCAGCTGTTGTATCCAACTAGTTTGTATGCAGGCGTGGTTATGTATTTATCCTTAAGTAAACTTCTTATTTTGGGACAAACACAACTCACCATACCTCGATCCCAATTACATTTAAACCCAAGGAAAGGCATAAGTTCTTACAACAGAGAGGGACAGAAGGTCGAATCAATGGCGGAAAGACATTATCGTACATTAACAGCAACCAATGGGGTGCATCCTTACAACTACTGCTATTGATACTGAGCATAATCAAATAATAGAAAATGAGAATAAAATCGGAAAAAAAACGAATGTGCGATGTCCGAAGACTAAAATTGGATATATATATACCAGAAGAATGAGATGAGAGGGTATCAAGCGATAATACCAAGCTCGGCCAATGCGATTCACCATGCTTCGACCTGCCCCTTCACCTTATATGGCGGGGCCTGCAGAAACGCCAGCGGCTACGCCTCGCACAATGGCGCCAATCGCTTTCCCAACCGAACCCGTACTCGAAGATCGTCTTCTCCCAGCTCCAAGCTTAATCTCTGACCCAGACACGGGTGGTGCAGAAGGCAATTCGTCCACCAGTGCAGTCTCCAACTTGGTTAAACCCAACGCGCTCTTTTCGGCCTTTCGCTCGGGAGCAGATTCGAGCGGAGTAGTAGGCGTCCCACATCGGGGCGTAGGCTCTTCCGAGCCGGGTACAGGACTCAACCGGTGCCCTTCAAACGCGTACTGTGTCTCCAATAGCCGACGCACGGCGGGCACTACCACTTCGACCTTGGCCTTTTCCGCACACTTGACGGCAATCACCTCGGCGCACTTGGCAGGATCGGGTGCATCGGTACACTTGTTTGGCATATCCACTACGCCAGGCGACGGGACACATGGCGAGGCTGTGCCGGAACTGCCCTTGTCGCTGCCTTTGGGTGATTTTCCACCGGAACGAGAACAAGGAGATCGGGCACCCCGTGGTGAAGCGGGGAGTGGGAACAAGTTTTCTTCGTCCGTATCATCTTCTATGCAAGTGCGCGGGAGTGGGCAAGGCAACGCGTGCGGATGTTTCAGTGCCTGTGCAGCGGCGGCGCCACACCTGCGCATAGCGAGCGAGGAAGGCGGCGGCGAGGCACTGCGTCGTTGGTAGACAGTGGATGATGATGGTCGAGCGTCATCTTCAGTCTCCGATGCTTCGAGTGCGAGCATGTCCTCCCAGCCGAAAGAGCTGTTGCTACTTGCATCGCGAAGCCCAGCCTTGGCCTCCCGTTCCCGTTCCGCTCGATCTTCTTTGACTTTTCGCTTTGCGCCGACTGACCATTTAACTGCACCATCTAGCTGAGCGCACGCATCAATGCAATCTGGACAGCATTCGCGTAGCGGGACTGTCATAGTGGACGAGGGAGGGGGGAGACTCTTTGATCGCGTAGGCGGTCGTATGAGCATAGTTGGCAACGAAGAGGTATTTTGAGGAGTCGACTGAGCAGTAGATAGTCGTGGTCGCGCAATTGCGAGCGGTGAGGAGGTGCCAGATGAAGCTTGGTCTGCACTGTGCTGCGAAACAGAGCGATGTACAAGACACGACCTGAGCGCAGGAGGTGGGCAGGGGTGAGCTTCGTACGGTGTGTGTTTGGGCTTGCGACCAAGGCTAAATCAACGAAGGTGTGAGCAAGCGAGATGACGTCTGAATTGAATAAAAAAACCACGCACCCTGGCAAGCGAACACCCAGCAAGGCGCCTGTCGGGTTCTGGTCGCGATCAGGGTCGGACACTCGTCGCTTTGCTGTCCATGCACCCACACCAAGCATGCGAGCCGCGAGGCCGGGAGATTTGATAGGTGTGTCTGGAATGATAAGGCAGGTATCGTGAAAGCGCACATGAGCGGGGCATTCCTCCTGGTCCTCCTTCCCACCCGAGGGTGTGGGGCTGTGAGCTGGACTTGTTGTCTGAGGTAACTCGAGGGTGACCCAACCGTTGGGGGAGCAGTCGGACGCAGAAAGAATCGAGCGCGACAGAGAAGGCACTGGCGATGTCGCGTCTGTGGGTGAGGTCGGTGCACTAACGTCAGCACGTGCAGGAGTAGGGTCGAGCACGAGGCCCGGGTGGGCGGAGCGAATGGCGGCGAGCATGGTTGTATGCAAGGGGGAGGAGAGGAGAAAGGAGGTTAGAGGGTCATCTTAAGACGGAAGCGACGAGGTGGGGGGGGGCAACACGTGATTGGGGTACCTGACCGCACGGACCACGAGGTCTTCTCCGCCACCATTTCCAATCGTGGCCAGGGATGATCACCTTCCGTCATGGACACCCTCAACAACGATCTCAACGCTCGTCGTCGCCCCAACCCCCGTCGAGACTGCAGCCATTAACGCTAACATTCCTCTGGGTATCCCATCCCACCAGCCGTAATGGAAAAAATCGGCATCGGCCCCATTAATGGGACATCGTACCACTCAAATCGTCTTACCATAGATAGAAATTGACCCCGGGGTCCACGCCCGAGCAATACACAAGTAGCAAGATTGGCGCTCACTGCCAAGAGCAACATGTCTACGCTCTTCACATCTCCTCACAGCCTCGCTAGTCGCATTTCGCGGAATAAATAGTCATTTCTCCGTTTGCATGAGCTGAAAACGCAACCGAAAGTAAGAACAGCCTTCCTGTCTTCCCACCGCCTCCAACTGACGTTTTATGATGCTCATGTAACATGGCATAATTCTTAACTCCCACCACGTGCAGGCAATAGAGTAGAACGTTATTGCGATTTGCAAAACGGTTCGGAGTCGGCGCTTATGGGCCCTTCCCGAGAAAAAAAAAAGCCCCCGGCTGGTAAATCGACTGTATCTCCCCCGGTACTAATGCTAGAGAGATAGGATGTATATAATTGGAATCGCAGCGCAGAGGCGCATCGAATGGTATAAGTATAATGCAGAATGGACGAGAGACAGAGATGCTCACCGTCTGGGATACAAAAGATAGCTACACCACCGCATGCGCGTCAACGCTGCGATTCTAATGAGCTACATATAAGCAGATTTGGATGAGACATGGCCGAGTTGTGCTCCAATTACTGCCGAGGCCAGTGAGCCGGGTGCAAAAAAGTAGCCGGTGATGCCCAGAAAAAAAAAGTTGGGAGAAGGAAAATGGCCAATAGCCAGCTCAAAACATGCATGTTTCCCATATAACAGATATCATCTGGTAGAGCTGAATCTGGCGAGTAAAACGAGCCTATCTGCTTGCTGCCAGGTGGACCGGGTGGTGTGTAATGGCTCCCGATATGTTTTGAGCAACTGAGCACTAGAATGGCATTCGTTTTGAGCGAGCAATGGCTCATTCGATGCGCCTGAAGCAGAGAATCAATTCTATATCATATC
>WSTG01000152.1:0-29198 GCA_019616325.1 Ceratobasidium sp. 394 | reverse complement strand
CCAAGTACCTCAGGTGGGCGGGCGTTTGGAATCACAAACACATCGAGGCTGCCAAGTTTGAGATGGACGAGTGATTCTTCTATCGCTGCGGGCCACGTTCCTTTCCCCTTGGCACCTCCGTATATGCACCGTGTTAAATCCTTTCATGCATAATCTAAATTACTCCCTCCCTGTAATACCAAAAGTAGGATCTGTGGGTGACTACGTGGCAGCATATATGCGAATCACATTTGGAGTAAATGCCTAGAACGTCACCAAAGCAAGCACCGAGAAACGAGTTTGTCCCTGTTTGTCAGGGCCTGCACAGCAGGCGCAAGCCAGATCCCGCGAGCCGCGCGTTTCGATCGGCCTGTTGCACACGCAAGCACTCCGCCCCTGTGACCAAAAGATGAACACCTCGCTCCGATGAGCTATATGAAGGCCCAGCGTGACATCAGAGCGCAGCCCACAACTCCCCCACCCGAACACGATGGGTTTCCTAAGTCGCAAGAACAGCTACGAGGCCGTGCCCATGTCCGAGGCCCAGCCGCTCATTGTTGGGTTGGACGAACAACAAGTTCGGGCTAGGCGTCGTCGGTGTCGTCGTCGTTGCTGCCACTTTTTCTTTGCGCTTATTGCCCTGGTTTTCATTGGGCATGCTGTATTCGCATATGTGGTACGCATATATCCTGACACCGTTTCTCTTGGCAAGCGTTAATGTGTATCGACAGTACGGGAGGTCTCATATCGAGTGTGTGCCATACGAAGGTCCCAAGACCGTCGTCAAGATCCCCATTCTGTACCCTCGCTCGGCGGTCCTGGTCGACTCGAGCGTCTCGTCCCATGACGTCGCCGTGACACATGTCGAGAGCGAGTCGAACGAGATTACGTTTACGCTCGAGGAAAAGGCCGAGACTCCGGAAGTTCAGGAGGCTTCGGACATTCGTCTTTGTACGCTCAAGGGGGGCAAGCTTACTGGTCTTGGTATCTATGTAAGTCGTTGGATGTAGTGTTGGGTTGGTGAGCTTACACTTGTTGTGTTGTAGCCGGGCAAGAAGCAGGATAGTGTAGCTTTGCCTATTATCCAGTCCCTCAAGATCGAAGTTCCGACTTCGATCCCGCCTCCGAGCATCGACCTACTCCCACCTCGGCGTGGGTGTCATGCAAAGATGGTGTGGTTCTTCAAGTGGGTGGGTGTCTGGAATTAATATGAAGAACGTTTGAGTTGTTGGGGTTGAAGCAGCAGGTGGTCTTTTGACTTGTTCCAAGTATTCTGTTTCTCGACTGTAATGTAGTGCACCGGCCTTTGGTCTCTGGTACGCATGGCCTTCCAGTATGTTATTTATGCGATGGTGTTCGCCAACTGTATGCATGCCACCGCAGTCATTCCGCAGCTCCGGGTTACTCGATTGAGCTAGTTTCGCACGGTACAGGCAGCCACCACTTCAGTTAAAACATGTCTTGTTCAAAGCAATTCTTGTTATGAGTAGTTGAAACACGACAAATATATAAGAAAGCAGAACAATGCAAGACAATCCAAATTAATATATACGCGACCCGGGCCAAGGACCACAAGAAACCAAACCATGCGCGTAGAAAAAAACAGCAAATGGAACAAACCTACATGATCAAGAAATAAACCATCCGAGACCGAAAATAGAGAGCTACGAGTCTACGACCATGGCCGTCGCGTTCCGCGTACCCGACAACACCGACGGCCGTTTCTTCACCCGCGCCTTGCTCCCCGCCATATCCACCTTGACCAGCTCGGTTGGACTCGCATGTCGCTTTGCACCCGCCGAAACGGCCACGTTTTCCTTGGCCCGCTGGCCATCGACCATGGCGAGGACACCTTCCACAACCGCACGGTGCACAAACACGTACTGCCGCAGCGACTGACACAACGACATGCGCTGCTCGCGCATATCCTCTAGGACTTCCCGAATCGGCTCGTCCATCGTACGCAAAGGCGACGCAGGCTTGCTCCGACTCCGCTCGAGCGAGCGCGGCGGCAGATAATCAAACGTATCTCGCTCCCGATTTTGCATCACCGAGTCGGGCCGCGGGCTCGGCGCAATCGCAGCCGACGACGTCGAAACAGGCAGCGGTGCAGCGAGGTCCGAGCGCGACATGTTCTTGGCCACATCCGACGACCACGCCCGGGTCGACTGCGACAAGTGCGTGAGCGCAGGCCGAGAAGACGAGCCGCTTTTGCTCGCGTCGTGTGCACAGCTGCTCATCGAGCTCGGCGGTGCCATGGCCGAAAAGCTGAACGAAGCCGCTGACGACATGGTCGACGACGACGCGGTCGCGTTAGCAGAGTCTAGAGTTAAGAGACGAGTTGGAGCCGCACCGGGCCCGGTACCGGTATTGGCGCCGGCACCGCCCAATATCGTACCGAGTTGGAACCCCACGCTCGACACGCCCTCGCGTTCCGACGGTGGCGAGTCGTTCTTGGGTCCCGCACGTCTTGCGCCTAGCGCCTTGCGTAGCGACCGCTGTCTTTGTCGTGCAGGCGTCATCTGCAACCCGGTCCCAGTCACTGGTCGACGCATATCCAACTCGGGGTGGCTCGCGCGACGGAAGCGCGGCGATGGGATGCTGTTGCTGATGCTCTCCGAACTGGGGTTCTCGGGGTCGCTGTCGCTCGTACCATCGCTCGACGTGGTCATAGTATCGCCCGGCTGCCGCTGGATGTCTAAATCGTGCCGTATGCCATCGAGGATCGCATCGATCGCGACAAAGCTGCCAGTCCGTCCAACACCTGCGCTGCAGTGTACCAGCACTGGGCTCGTGGTCGGTTCAGACCCCGACTTTTCGGCCTCGTCTGCCGCTTCCCGCACGTTCTTGACCAGTTCCAGCAGACCGGTCGGCGTCTCTGGCACATTCATATCCTGCCATGACAAGAATTGGAACTGCACCACCTTGCGAGGGGGGATATGAGGCAGTTCAACGTGCGAGAGTGCAAATGTCCGGCGGATGGTATGTGGAACGTCTTCTACGTGAGATTTTTTGGCGCTCGAGCCAAAGTCGAACCCGGTGACACATTCGACTTCCTCCTCTCCGCCCTCGATTGAAATGAGTTTCAGGCGTAGTGGCCCGTATTGTGTATCGGACCAGTAATCGCCGCATTTAAGCTGATTATTTTCGACCTGGCGGGTGAGCATGACAATCACATGGACGTTTTGCTCCCAAACCATGCTAAAGAAAACGTGGGTATACGCGCATACAGCTGCTGAGAACTACTCACGTCCAGAAATCGACATATGTAGCTGGCATTGGCCCTTGTGTGGCAATATAGCTCAGCCTAGTGCCGCGTGGTTGGACATAAGATGCGTTGACATAATCGGAGCCATCATCCGTCGCGGTTCGTAACCGCACACGGGCGTGTTCATAAGGCCAGATGTTCTTGTACCTGCCGTGCAAGATGAGCTACGTCGGGGGTCATGTCGTCACCATTGCTTGCCTGTTTTTAGAACCTTTTTCAACGCCTGCAGTGATGCTGTATGGGAAATCGTCCACGTGCCCATTTGGCAGTTTCTGATCGTCTTTCGAAACCTGGCTTTCTTGTGAGTGGTGGGACATGACACCCTGGAGTCGCCTTTGCTCGCCGAGCTCGACACTGGGGGATGTCAGAAGGTGGCAACTAAGGGCCTCTTTGGGCTTACCGGTAAAATTGCATAGCGAGCGCCTCGATCCCAGTTTCCTTGTCGCTATTCTCGACAATATCGCGGAGCCAAGTGACTGGAATCTCGGCTTTGCGTGACAGTACCTCCTTGGGTAATGAAAGCGGTATTCGTTCGGTGATACCCTGCGGCAAGTAAGCTTTGGTCCGATCGAGATAAACGAGCACGCACATGTGATAGTTCCTGGTTCTGACGAATGTTGTCATAGAACGGGTTGGATGCCTGTATTTTATTAGGCTGGTGTCCCAAACCGGTGGTCGAGCCTAGACACAGGTGAGCGGCAGTTGCTGTTACAAGGTGAAACGGGGCGCACTCTGCTGGAACGCGGACTGGGGCAAGGTGTGGGTGTTGAGAAACTCTCCCTGGGCCGATGGCGGCGGGTTGTCGGGCTCTGGCGAAGGTGAGGTGCCGGTCTCGAGACACTCGGGGGCAGCGCGGGCGACAGCATTGTGGCCACCGACGAGCCAGGCGAGCTCGCCCTTGAACCCGGCAGCCTCGAACTTGCGGAGGAGGCCGAGGACGCCACTGCCGTCGGCGAGACGGATCAGGTCTGCGTCGTAGACGAGGATACGGGCGGCGGATAGCCAGACGTCAAAGGTACGACGGGCCGAAGTCGAGGCGATCATGGTGGAGAGGCTGGTGAGCGAAAACTTGGGGCGCTTGAGGAGGGTACTGGGCACGGAGAGGGAGATGGCGCCACGGATGTGGGAGATGGCGTGGGCGCCGCTGGAACGCACATCGAGGATGAGTGGCGGCGGGACTAGCGCGAGGAACGCGGCAAGGTCCTTGGGCGCGACGGCGGTGTACTGTGTCGTCTCGGGCGATGACGATGCGGGGGACGGCATCGACAACGTCATCGGGCCGGGCCCGTGCGCAGGCCGTCCGGGCGGGCCGAGGGACATGTTGGAGAGGGTCCGCGCCGCCTGGGAACTCGCCGAGCGCGACACGGGGGGCGCCATGACCGCCGCGGCTGGGTGGGTGGCGTCTGCGATCTGGGGCGTGGCCATCGCAGTGTCGAGCGGGGACTCGTCGGGGAGCAGGTGGGCGGTCAGCATGGGGGCGACGCCGAACCGCCGCCCGATGGCCTCTGCAAACGGGTCGGGGGCGTCGCTCGGGGTGGCGGAAACGGCAGTGTGGGATGCCTCTGAGGCGAAAAAGTCCATGGGTGGTCAACAAGTGCACGACAAGGAAGAGTCGATAGTGGGGCGCACGCTCCAATAATCGTGGATCGTGTGGAGCAAGCCTGGTTTCCTAAGCGGGCACCTGCCTTGCGTCTGTCGAGAGTCTAGACCGCGACAGACCCCCACGTGTATGTGTCCAATCTCACCGGCGGCGACAGACCTGCGCAAAACTCGACTCGCATCTTGTCCAGTCTGTTTTTATCAGGACACATCCGCACATATCCCCATTTTTCCAAGTTGCGTCACAGGTCTGGACCCTAATGATGTCATTGCGCTTTATTACATTTTTGGTCATTTCAGGCTCTCGGGCTTTCCCCCACTCGGGAGCACCTCGCCGGCCCGGTTCTCTAGTACCCGGTCTACAATCCCAAACTCCATCGCCTCGTCCGCTGCATTCGACGTCAGAAACGGGGCCCCACATGCATTCATTCCGCGTACCAGTCATGAAATAGTCGCGCTCCAACGCCGTTTCTACGCCACCCAGGTCAGCCCCAGCATAAACACAGGCTCAACGACGCACCAAACCGCTTATTTCCCTCGGCCACGCTCTCGTCTTTCCCTTTGCAATGCCGCGTATACATTTCCGTCAGCCGTTGCCGTACACGCAAGATTTCCTTGGCGTGAATCGCGATATCAGTCGCTTGCCCCGATGCACCACCCGATGGCTCTGACGCAATCCGTTGGTCAGCTGTCGTTTTTTGATTTCGTACTCACGGTGGATCATCACCGACGCGTTGGGAAGGCATTGTCGGTGCCCGCGTTCACCTATTACGAAACATGAGTCTGTGGGAGAAAACGTGGGTGCCAGTCGTACCCGCAGCCAAGAGCAGAGATCCCATCGAGCATGCCTGGCCCATGCAGTACGTGTGTACAGGGGAGGATATGTATTGCATCCTATCCGCCTATCAGTACGCTATCAGCAGGATCTATGTACGTACGTGTCGTAGATAGACAGCCCGGCTGTCACACTCCCACCCGGTGAATTAATATATAGATGGATCGGTTTACTTGTCGCTTCGGCCTCGAGAAACAGTAATTGCGCGACTATTAACGTTGCGTCTGCGTCCCTAATCTACTCTCGTTAGATCCTTCCTTTCAACCGGAGATACCACAACTCACAGGGCCGTACAACATAATCACCCGTTCCCTCAACAGCCGGCTAAAGATATCATACGACCTCTCTCCTCGCCCCTACCTCACGCGTTTACGATAACGTCCAGGCGCACAGAGCCGTACGCACAGTCTGTTCGATCACAATTGGCACGAGTCCGCTTGCCGTCACGCCCTCGCCAGCTTTCCAGTCCGACAACCCCTTGCCCGCAGAGAAACCATACAACCTAGTCCCAAAGTAACCCCTAGAGCAAGCAGGCTGAGTAAATGCATGTAGACCACGGACAGCCCTGAGAGTGTTCATGGTGAGATGAAACCAATCGCGCGATCACGTGGGTTTCGTTAGACCCAAACTTGGTTATATTCCGACCAAGACCTTACCACCACATGGCTCTAAACTTTCTTACTCTTGTGTGACTCTATGCGCCTACACACACGTTCTCGCTTATCCTAGACACCGCGTCACTTGCGCATAATTTACTTGCAATTAAATCATGTGACCAGCTTCGTATTTTGCCGGTGGTCTGCAGACCACCGAATCGGCACCAGAAATAGCACTTGACTCACGCCGACGACTGACTCGTACAAGTAAACTCCTAACCAACATCTCTCTTGCCCCACACCACAATGGACGCGACGCCAAAACCCACTACAACTCCCGCCTCCAGTCCTTCCACACCCACCCCAACTCAAAGCGGAACACACACCCCAAGCGGCCAGAGCTCTCGTCCTACAATCAAAATCGACGACCAATCATCCCGCCTCCCATTTAAAAAGCTCCTCGTCGTGTTTCTCAGCTTGTTCATTTGTTTGTTTGTCAGTTTTCTGGACCAAACAAGGTACTGCGCTCTTTATTTCCCTGTCACACGACCTGAAATTTCGCGGGATGCAGCGTGTCAACAGTGTTACCGGCTATCGCACACGACCTTGGCGCAGCAGACAGGATCAACTGGGTCGGAATCTCGTTTCTTGTTGCGACGACGTCGAGTCAGATTGTGATTGCTAGGTTGAGCGATATTTTTGGACGCAAGTGAGTACTTTTTTCGCTTTGGGTGCTTGGTATTGAGCGAGTGTAGGTTTGTGTTGATATCTGTGATCATTTTGTTCACAATTGGGAATTTACTTTGTGGATTTGCACAGTCGGCGGTATGGCTGGTGAGTAATTATGATGTCATTGGATGTGTTTGGTTGAACTTGTGTAGTTTATCGCGCGTGCTATTAGTGGTAGGTTTGTCCCTATACAGTACGTCATGCAAAGGCTGAACGACACGCAGGTATCGGGGGTGGTGGGATCAACAGTCTATGCATGATTATCAGTGCGCCACTCTTCATTTTATCTATCTCAAGACTCATCCGCTCCCAGTGTCCGATATCGTTAGCTTAAAAGAGCGAGGCAAATACCAAGGATTTCTTGGTGCAGCAATCGCATTAGGTTCTGGAATTGTGCGTACGACCATGCCTGTACTCTTAAACTCACTAACATCATGCAGGGCCCACTCATCGGCGGTGCACTCTCGACTGCTGGATGGCGCTGGGTGTTTTGGTTCACCGTCCCGATTAGCGTAGCATGTGTCACCCAGCTGTGGTGGATGCTCCCCCAAAACAAGCTCAGCGGCAACCTTTTGGACAAAGTCCGCAAAGTCGATTTTATGGGGAGCTTTCTCAGCCTCGTCGCTGTAGTCTGTATTCTCGTAAGTATTAGTATGCATTCTCGCCAAATACGCTAAATTGCTTGAATAGGTCCCCATTTCAGGCGGAGGAACATACTACTCTTGGCACTCGGCCCTCGTAATCGCCATGCTCACCGTCGGCTCAGTCCTCGCCATCACATTCCTCCTCGTCGAATGGCGCCTCGCAGCCCTCCCCATCCTCCCCCTCCATCTCTTCCGCGTCCGAAACATCCTCATCATCTGCACCACAACACTCATGACCGGCATCATCTACTACTGCAACCTCTACTTTCTCCCCTCCTACTACACCGACGCACGTGGATTCACCCCTATCCAAGCTGGCATCTACTTGCTCCCGCTTATTCTGGTCCAGACGCTTGCGAGCTCGATGTGTGGTCAAATTCTTGTCCGGACGCGTGCGCCCAAGCCGGTTATTGTTGCTGGGTTTTCGATTTGGTGTGTTGGTGCGGGGTTGCAGTTGACGTTTGGCTTGGGTACGAGTAAGGGTGTGATTTGTGGGTATTTGATTTTGGAGGGTGTTGGTGTTGGGGGAACGCTTCAGACGAGTGAGTTGGTTTTTGGTTTGGTTCGGTGCGAATGGATCGAGTGATGGTTTGAAAGCTTTGGTGGCCGCACAGGCGAGTGTTGGTAAAGAGGATAGGGCTGTTGTGACGGGTGCCCGAAACTGTGAGTTGATTGGGTTCGGCTCTATCGTATTTATTGAGCAATGCTGCAGTTTTCCGCACGCTTGGCGGTGCGGTTGGGCTTGTAGGCAAGTCGACTTTCCAACTCTGTCAATAGCCGACTAATCATCCGATCAGCGTGCACCACCGCCAAGAACGCCGTACTCAAAAAGCAGCTCTCAAAAATTCCAGGCCTCGCCGCCGAGTCTATTTCTGCAATTATCAAGTCTGGCCCGGAAGCTGCAGTTGGTACCAACATGGAGGACGCAGTTCGGGCCGCATATATGGTTGCCCTCCATACGGTATTCGTCATCTTTGTCCCCGTTGCGGGTCTCAGCGCCGTGATGACCTTTTTCCTCAAGGTGAGTGATTGGAGACCAGGTGTGGTAGCATTGCTTTGGACGTATTTGATCTTTTATAGCCTGTACGTTTGCCTGCGGACAAGGACACGTTGCCAGCGACCAAGGCTCCTGCGTCGAATGACCAAGACGTAGCGTTGGAGCCGGTACAACCGCAGACTCGCGTGGAAGGTGATCGTAGCTCTGTGCTTGAAAAATCTAGCAGGCAGACTCAAGTTTGAGTGGTAAGCGATGCTTTCGTTCAGAGAAATTAGTAGAGCTTTTGCGTAGAGTGGCATTCGCATAATACAACCATCACGAGCGATTCTGTGTGATCATTCTAAAGTGGTCCTCAAGTAGAAGCAACAGGAATTACGTTTGCTCAACGAGACATGTGTTATACATCATTCTCTAGTACATTCGCTGCGCACCGGCAGGTCGCGGAATAGAAGGGCTCTGCAAAAAGGTTCTCCTGTGGAACGTTAGACCAGGTATTCGAGACACAAACTAAATACACGTACCTGTTGATCAGCGGTCCTTTTAATGCTCTGAGGTCCTTCTTGATTTGATCCAAGGCATCGTCCTTGCTCGAACTCGAAGTTGCCCCCGGCATAGAAAATTGAAAGTTGTACGACCGCATGGCAGAGTCCAGGCCAGAGGTAATATGGTATTGTGAGCTCAGGTATCCGGTCAGATTCGAAAGGGATTGTAGGGTGTGTTGACGAGTGGTTTTAGGCGGCGTATTCGGTAGTTGAGCGCGCAGCTCTTGTAGTTTCGTACTGATTACGGGTTCCTAGTGTAGGAAAGTTAGGACACCGTAGACACCGGGCCAGGTTGCTTACTTCGGACTCGGTGCTTGGTGCTATTGAAGCCGCAGTAAGGCATTTGTCTTTGTGGGCACGCAAGTCATCCGTAAGGCGCCGCAATAAGTCAAGCTGGTGTTCTCGCAGGCGGCGTTTGGCCATGATCATCCTCGACCATCGAGGGAGAACAAACCTCTGGTTATTGAAATCAACATGGTTAAATGGATAGTGTAGTCTGCGGGTTCGACTTACCGAGTAGGCAAAAGTCAAAACAGCAGAGGCTCCAGCAGCATATGTAAAAAAGTAGTATAACGTGACCAGGTTTTCGAATAAACGCGACTTGGGCGGTGCTACCAACGCCTCTGGGTACGTTCGCGCCGGAATGACAGGTATGGAGGCTAACTTGTGTCCAATGAGACGCCTTGTATAAATTAGAAAGTTGGGGACTCACCGCTTTTTGAAGCTCATCAGCAGTGTCTTCAGGTAGACCTTTTGTTACAAGGTATTTTGTTTTGCTCTCCTGGTCGTTCTCCTTTAACTCGGGGGACTCTAGAAAAGCCTGGGCTTTCGAAACAAGTTCGGATGTAGGTTGCTGTTCAGAGAATAGGAAGCTATCAGATTTGCCGGCCAGGGCGTCATCCTTCTTTTCAGAGTCAATTGGAGGCTGGTGTTCAAGCAAACTAGATGTAGGTGCGTCATTCCCAGTTGGCCCGTCGACTGAAGGCTGGTTCTGAGTATCTGAAACGGACATTGGCAGCAAGGTTTTCTGTCGTACAGCAAGAACTTTAGACCAAGATGACTAGTGTTAAGTCCAGCGGTTATACAGAACTACCGAGGTCGCAGTGGTGTGAAAACCCAGCTGCCGAGCCGGCACCGGTGAGCCACGGAAGCCGGGCCAATCATTTAAGCGCCGAACTGATAAGATTGGGCTTATCAGTTTACTCTTCACGACGACCGCAGCCGGCTGCATTTTCCCTGATTTTTCGTTTTCTAGGAGTTCGTGTTCCAAAAGAAAGGTCTCATATACTCAACAAAATCAAGATGTCTCGCCACTTTGACTCTACGCTCGTATTCGACCAGTTGGATTTGGACCTTGTGATCAAAGTCATTAACCACACTCTTCTCAGTGAGTGCATTCATGTACTCGCTAATCGGGTCCTTGACTGCGTGTTATTTCAGGTCCATTCTTTGCTTTCTTCGTCCCTATCACCTACAAAGCTCAAGGTCTCCCGTGGGACTCGCCGATCATTCAGTGGTCACTAGTATACGTGGCCGCCGTTGCCGCTTTTTGTGAGATAAACACTCGGTCATGAGGATGTGTTCTCACAACTTGTGTGGCGCACAGGGTTCTTGAAGTTTGCCTCGAGGCTTTGGCGGAATAGTGGTAGCTGGTTGTTCAGCCCAGAGAGGATTGACTGGGGCGAGCAAATTGTCCTCATCACCGGCGGTTCGTGTTTCGCAGGCATCTATAGATTTACATTTAGTAACCTGCCAACACAATCCAAGCAGGCTCTTCAGGAATCGGCGCACTTTTGGCCAACACTCTGGCTGTCCGCAATGTTACCGTCGTGGTATTGGATCTCAACCCAATAGTCACTGAGAATTGTAAGCTGTGTCCAATGCTCGAACGTGCAGTGTCTAACACCATTTGCAGACAACATCACGTACTACAAATGTGACGTGTCGAAATGGGAGGAAGTTGAAGCAGTAGCCAAGCAAGTTGTCGACGAGCTTGGACACCCGACCATCCTCGTCAATAACGCAGGCGTCGTACAGGGAAAGAGCGTAGTGGATCTCTCTGTCGCTGATGTAGAGCAGTACGTTCCATTTGGCACTCTCCAGGTTTACATATACTGAGCTCCCTTCAGGACGTTGAACACAAACGTAGCTGCACAATTCTGGACGCTCAAATCGTTCCTGCCCAACATGATCAAGGAGAAGCAAGGTCATGTGGTAAGTGAATCTCTCAGCGCACGCAGCAGGATCAATGATGTTTGTATCAGATTACTGTGTCCTCGGTCATGGGTCTCGTTGGTGCTGTTCAAATGAGTGCGTATGTACTCGGTTACTTCGTGTCTCCGGCTCACAACCTTCACCACAGGCGATTACTGCGCATCCAAGGCAGCTCTTTTGGGGCTGCACGAATCTCTTCGATATGAACTCGACCATCTGTACAACGCGCCAGCAGTCCGCACGACATTGCTGTGTCCCGGCCACATCATGACGCCGCTTTTCAGCGCTGCTAAGTTCCCCAAGTCCTGGTGGTACAGCTTCTTCGCGCCGACTCTTGCCCCACACGACGTTGTCAAGGCTATCATCGCTGCCATCGACGAGCAGGAAAGCCGGACCATATTCATGCCGTTCTACACCAACTTTGTGAGGCTTGCAGGGATTATGCCAAGTTGGGCTCGGGACTTTTGTCAATGGGTAAGCGAGAACAAACTGGGCCGTCTGTCGCCGTTCTTATGGTCATCTCTACTTAGGTATCAAGGGCCGACCACGCCATGCGTGATTTTGTCAAGGTCTCCGGTCGCAGAACCGATGAGCCTGCTCTTTCTAAAGAATGATGAACTCGAGCTGAATTCTTTGTGTATTCCCCAGAGGAATCTGCACCAATACATCCCATTCTTTTTTCTGCTCGTAACCTCAGGTTGACCCACTTTCAAACAAGTTACGCGTGAATAGTGCTCGACTCTTGGCCAGCGACGTACGGCTCTGACGATTTGAAAATCAAGCTTGGCTTGCGCTGCGCTAAATCCAACAGCATCTCCGCGAAATAGCTGTTGGCCCATGCGAACCATGGACGTGTATAGTCTGATGCGCTATGAATACTCTGCGATTCGTGGATAAGGCCAAGCCCAGCCGTGTTCTAATATGATTGGAGTTTTAGTAAACGACACGAAGGTTCGCAGGGCAAACACTCACATTCACGATGGTATAAAGCAACTTTTCGATCTCTTTGCTGTCGTCAGAGCCATATATAGCAGATATAAGGGACATGGGCCATGGATGGATCGTATCAACGTGAGGACCACTGGAAAACTCGGGTCAAGACGGTTGATGGGATTTATAAAATAAGGACATACCCAGTGCCAAAGAATCTTTTTCCCTCGGCATAGTAAGGGTTCATGCGAGAGAGTATCATTTTCTTTGTCTTTTTGTAGGTTGAGTCGCTTTTGTCTGCATACAATTTATTAATCAGGCGGTATCCCGGAGCTTCGCATGCAGACTTACTCAAAAACCCGAGATACGGTAGAGATAAGAGAGACTAAGACATCAAATACTATAAATAACAACTCTCCGAAGAGCTGGATATGTTACTTACAGGAACGTTCGCATCGTCCATGAGGTATCGACTACCAAGACCGTTTGTTTCGTAGGCAAAGACACCATCTGCGACCTAAAGTGACTCGCTCAGAAAGCGCAGAACTCGGGATAGGACGAGAATTAAGCGTACTGTGTGGTTCCAGATAGCGTTCTTAATCTGCGAGCTCCATTTGCGAGCGTTCTTGGATACGCTCCTGGAACGACCCATACTATCCAAAATATCCGCCAGGTGAACGAGCTCGACAGACAGCATGGCATTGGCGGGTGTCAAGAAGGCTAGCAAAAGATTGTTTAAATACCAGACACGTTTCAGCCAAGACTCAACTCACCGTACACACTCAAGTCATCGCTCGGTCGATGGTGAGTGCCTACCATCCCAGTCCAAGCCTTTGGCTCTCCGTTTCCGTGATTCGGAACCTGAGGACTGAGTGCACCGTTTCCGCCGGTCCAGTTGTAGTACGAAATAACGTTGAAGTCCTCATCAAAGGTAGCTTGAGATTGCTCCTCCATGACGCGGAAGATCTGAGAGATTGCGGCATTCCAGTTATCGTTTGCGAACGAGGAATCCTTGGTAGCTTGATAATACGACCGGGACAATTTCCTGTACCAATAAATGATCTGAGTGAGACGCGATTGAGAGACGACCAGATAAGGCTCACAAGAATCCACAAAGGGAATCGAGCTCGTACTACGTTAAGAGCGAATTAAATGAGCTAACGCTTTGAGCTTGGAACCCGTTACCTTGCATTCGAACACCGTTTGATTGTTGACAGGTCTGCAGGGGCATGATATTAGTCCGAGATACCCGACACGCCGACAACTGTCTCGTACGGGTTCACCCTTACTCCTGTCGCCCAATCGTTGACGGTTGGGCTGAGCCCACTCTCTGGAGGAGGCTGAAAGGCGCCACAATATGGGTACTGGGAGATATACCGAGCCTAAGCTATGTTTGAGCCACATTCTAACGTTCGTTGGTGCCAAGAACCTGCCTCGTTGTTGATGACGGCTTTTACTAGCGCGGCAAGTTCCTGATCCTGTCCTAGTAGGGTATGGTAGTGCGCCAATTGGTTTGCGGTGTCTCGTAACCATTGCGCTCTACGCAATGAGTGAGATCCGCTGCAACTTCTCAAGAAGATCCACGTACGTTATATCCTAAGGTCTCGCGCATTAGGGAAACCCACACGGATTAATTCAGAGCACTCACTCCAGTGATTATGAACGCCAAGTTGTTTTCCTTGCTAAAATACTTGACCGTGGTATCCAAGGTATTTGGGAAGGTGTTTTCAAAGAGCCGAGCGACATCCGGGTCTTTTAAGCGTGCTTTCATTTGGTTTATCACTTTCTAATACGAAAGGCATCAGGCTCGTAATGTACGTGCAACGCTTGCCCACAACCTACCTCAACAGCCGAGCTATTGAACGTCCGGCACTGAGGAGGGGGTCGCATGAAAGGTAAACCCAACGGACCGGTGCTCGGCGTTCCCTGTGGTTTAGTGGAATACTTGCTGTAGTCCTCGCATTGCGCTGCTGCCGCAGGGAGTGCAAGAGTCACCGCAGAAGCAAGTACGAGAGCGAGCTGCATGTCTGGTCGAGGAGGACCATCTTCAAGCACCGCCGGCAAAGTAGTGTTGATATATCCAAGCCCGAAGAACCCGAGATGCATAAGCTCGCTAATGTCGCACCTGCAAGAACATCGACCAAGTGGTGTGTTGAGAAGATTCTCATGGCTTGATTTGGGTTCACTTCCGGCTTGAATTGTAATTGGTTGAAATACAAATCTAAACAAATAACATCCTGAGACCCAGCGATTGACTGTCCCAATTGGTTGAACGCTCTACTGAACTCACTGTATTATTTCTTGGACTCTGCCCGGCGTAACACTCTATACGTGAAATCTACCCATTCTTCAGTAGTACCGTTCTCTACACTTCTTGCCCAAGAATCAGCCTCGCCTCTTTTCACAAGTTCCTTCCATTCGTCGCGTATTACGAACTTCTTCTCGTAGAATTCGAAAGTCCAGACTGGGACAGTTTTGTCTGGTTCGCCGGCAAGTCGCCACAAGTGTTCCCGGTAGCCATACTGAGATTCCGGGGTATCGAGGATATGCCACGCTTTGGCCGCTCGTTCTGCAGAATGGCCAGATGCCTCGAGAAGTTGTTTGTTCCGAGCCAGAGTGGTGTGATACTCTTGGTCGAAGTCTATGTTTACGCGGCCTGTCATTACTCGTGCACAAAGTAGTGCCTGTACCTCAAAGAGGGGGAACGGCGCCACTTTGCTCGGTAGGCCAAAGAACGCAGCAGAGGTTGGCGGAAAGGGGGCTTGCAGAGGGAACAAATGCTGGGCTGAGGGATATACATGCGAGCCGGAGTTGTACAGGGTCGTCGAGTCAGGCTCCGGCTCACGCACTGGTAGCTGAGGAAGAAATGGAAAGTCGTACTTGTAGCCAGTTGCCAAAATGACTCGATCAACGTGGGCCTTCCCGCCGTTTTTGAAAACCACTAAGCCATCCGCTGTAAAATGATCGATGGCACCCCGCTTGATTATTCGCCCTGCGTGTCCGTCCTGGAAGGTCCGTACGCTCAGTATCGTTTCCTTTGCGACTTCAGATATGTCACTGCTGATATCGTTTCCCGACGGTCCTCCGCCGATAATAAGCACTCTGAGATCTCGGTACGGCGAAGGCTCTCGATACCACATAGAGTGCGTCACACTACGTGACCCGTGGGAAGCCCAGAGATCCAGCCCTTCAAAGTCTGGGCTGTAAGGTTTTGCGTAGTGGCCATTGCCGATGAGAAGATGGTCAAAGTGTTCCACGGACTCGTTCTCGGGTTGATTGTTTTTGTGAAAACTGAGTTCCCACTTGTTTGAGCGCTCGTCCCAAAAAGCTCGAGAAACCAGGGTATCAAAGGTAATAAATCTCCGAAGACCGAATCTTTTCTCATAGTCGTGCAAGTACTTTTTTACCTCTTGATGAGGTGGAAAGAGCCAAGTGGAAGGTGCAGCGTTTTGAGATAGAAAAGCCATGATAGATAGAGGTAAATTTGTTGTCAAGGAATCATAGAGCGGCGTAGCGGGTATACTGGACAATGGGGGATCGGGCTCACTGGGCAGCCTAATAGCCTCGAGGGTAAATTGCCGGCAGATGAGCGGTGAACAGAGTTCGCTCACCAGACTCCCCCTGAATCATTTCTCTTTTCAAAGCAAACAATCTCGCATTGCCCCGAGGCTAGATCTTGTTCGAGTTCGTCTGCAAAGACACGGAGGATAGCCAAGCCCGATGCCCCGGCCCCAATTACTGCAAATCGACGCTTTTCAACGTCGTTCGGGGCTATTGTCATAGTAAAGTAGGCTCTAGTAGGCAGGTTTCCGCTATCAGCCTGATAAGTACTTTTTCGGTGGTGGTCGAGACGACCCCTTGGATCGTGACCGTTCCCACACGTGGCGGATCAAGATCAACAGAATTTAGGTGAATATATGCTCGGTTCAAACTTCTGCGTGAGAGTCAATCATATCGTCTATGTTCAGGTATCATTAGCCAGAATACAGTGTACACGAGAGCGGGGAATCTAGTACAAATACAATAAGTTACACGAAGATACCAAAAATGAGACAACAAAAAAGAGTGTGCTATGCAGGCTGGGAAATCGAGAAACACTTCGAAAGACAGCGTGGAAAAGTAAACGGAAATAGACTCCTGTCGTGACCAGCCACTTTGTTCATGGCTATCCAAGTTGCGACAATCTCGGCGTCGGTAATGGAGCAGTGGTGCACAGGTTTGGTCTCTATTTGGAGCCATCGCTTGCCCGCGTGTTGACACTCGTCGGCAATGAGACGTTTCTCCCGGGTATGACCCGCGAAGAGCTATGAGAACGTGTTAGCACAAGCTTAGCGAGATACAGTATCGAGTGACTTACAACCAACTTGCCCGATTCCCGTATCCGCCTCCAATGTGCTCGTGAATGACCCTTAGTAACCATACTGAGCGACCTACGGAACGGGTGTGCTTAGGGTTAAATTAAAGAGTGCTGAATTGGGGCGGACGTACTGTTTGATAAGGTGGGTTGTGAGCTGGAGTTTCGTCATGTTCTGGGGCTGGTCTTCAGAATGAAGGACGAGGACTGGGTCCCGAAAGGCATTTGGCGGCCATTTGATGGATGCTACCAAATGCTTTTGGGACGCTGGGGAGTCTAAAGACTCGTGTTGGTATATGTCCGTGGAGATACCGCCGTCGACATCGTGGCCGGTACAGACCGAGGAGAACTGCGTCTGCCCCGAGGCATCCACGAAAGCATACTGCGTGTCGTCTACTCCTAGGTTGTCAATGAAAAGCTTGGGCATGCCCAGAAGGCGTTGAGTAGGTGCGGGAGTAAAGGGGAGGAAGTATCATGGGCGGGAAACAGAACGTGAGCCTTTAAAGCTGAAGTCGGTGGCAGGCTTGGAAGGGGCAGATCCCTTATACGGCATAGTGGAGCTACCGTAGTGCCACGCCGGTGCACAGTCAAAGACGCCGCAAAAATACCTCGGCCCAAATCGCGCATGTCCTGCGCGTGGCGCTACACCACTCGGGGTCGGCGACCAAGCGCCGAAGCGGCAATTCGCGTAGCTACAGACAAAGAGCCCCCCAAAGAGGTGTTGTTCACGCGCAGGATACTAAAAGGGCATCAATGGGCCGTCTCACAACCCATGGGAGCTCCAGAGTACAACGTCAAATGGCTAAAATTACGCTTACACATTCACCAGGCCACGACTCCGAGCCCGGCGCGGAGTACGAGGCTTTGTTGATCCATCCGACAACCGAGACCTCCCAGGCAGTTAGCGAACACACTCTGTCGACTTTAATGACGCATACACCCGTTGTCAGATTCTAGAACATGTGAGCTAGTTGCCCGGAGCAATTCGGGAGCGACACTCCGATGCCCAGATAAAGGCCAGTAAAGTTTCCGACCATTCCGGTATTCAAGTCAGCTGCCTCATGCGGGGCAAATGTGAATCATAGGGTGTATATGTGTTCGATACAATTGCAACTGAGGCTGGTTTGCGGGGTTGGAGGTGATCAGGAGGGATTGGTAGCCGCTCTCAACGCGCGCATGGTCGATCAGGGGGCCCTGGACTGTCATGGAAGCCATTGTCTTGGGCACTCGATATGTTGTATGCGCTACTACTGAATGTCCGGTTTCTAGCTTGTTTGACGTAGTTTGCTGACATAATGCTATAGACCCATTTCCCCGCCAAAAGTGGTGTTTTCTCATCGTCAACCTTGCTCACTCCTCTCGCAAAATGACCTCTGCGCAGTCTAACATCATCTTCGATGATCTATTCACAGTGACGGCGATCGACGCAGACGGCAAAAAATTCGACCGAGGTGGGCCAACTCGTGTTCGAATATGTCCAAATCGAGTTCATTGGCGTGTTACTAGTGTCGCGGCTCGTAGCCACTTCGTCCAACTTGGGGATGCACTTGACGCTGGACTATAATATCGAGCTTTATCCTTTGAACGTTGACGACAAGTTCACTCTCGTCTTGGCTTCTTCTCTTGCTCGGGGAGGTCCAAGCGACTCCACTGAAGGGAAGGACGTGTGGAGACCAGACGGAAAGGGCCAACAAGGGCTAGAAGAGGAATATGAGTATGTTATGTATGGAAAGGTGAGTAGGTTGGTGTTTCGCCGGTTTCGCCTCTAACATCCGGCAGATTTACAAATTTGACGAGGGACAGGCAGACAACGTGTGAGTGTCTCGGCCCACTACCTTGGTTGCTTCCCACTCACATAAATCACAGCACAGCGTACATATCTTACGGTGGGCTCCTCATGTCGCTCACAGGGTCGTACCGACACACGCAGGGTATTATTGTTGGCGATCCCGTATACCTACTCATGAGGAAGTAATCACCTTGTTTATATTGATTCTGGCGCTGCGCATATTGAGCCTAACTTTGCCATTATGCTTGTGCTGAGTGCACAGGGGATGCACTTTACCTCTACCAGCTCCCTTGTGTCGGGAACCGAAAACGTATGTTGAGTCACGCTTGGGCGCTAACCCACTTCAGCCAGGGCAACAACGAGCGAAAGCTGCGGCTGGCTCGTTTTCTGTCCCTTCGTCGGCTGACGCGAAATACAATGAACGCCGAAGACCTAGAGGCGGTCAAGAAGCAGTGGATAGCGTGAGTTGATTTCTGGATTGGATGACTCTTTACTTAGAACAGGTATCCAGTGAACAGCTCGAGCTGCGAAGTCAAGCTATTTTTGACGACCGTAATCTCTCCTTCCAAGTCACCCCCACGCAAGAATATATTTCCCTGGACGCATGCGGCGTCCCCGATTACGATGAGCCAATCGTTCGCAACGAAGCACCCAACGCGTTCACCCTTTCCGGTCTGAAATATGTTGGTGGCTTGGACATCAGCTTTATCACCCAAGGAGATGGAGAGGAAGAGAGCGCGAATTTGGCTGGCCATAATGCCTCTGCCGCCAGCTCCAATAATCCTAAGTCCTCGGCGTCGGAGCCAAAACCAGACGCTTATGGGGTTGTCACAGTGCTCGATTACCCTGCGCTCACGGTCAGTGACGAAAACCCTGCGCTATCTCTTGTCACTGAGGCAATTATCCAGCTCGTCCACTCAATCACGCTCCCTATTCGCTTGACGGCCCCTTACATCCCATCATTCCTCTCATACCGAGAGACCCCAGCCTATCTTGAGCTCTTATCCGACCTAAGAAAGCATCTTAAACGGCTTGGCAAGGAAGACGAGTTCCCGCAGGTTATTTTGGTAGATGGGAATGGTCAACTGCACGTACGGGAAGCAGGCGTAGCTACGGTTGTCGGGGTGCAGGCAGATATTCCAACTGTGGGTAGACGTCTTCTATTCTCAGACTCGTGTCGGCACGTGTAGGGCGCACTGACACAATCATTCGCAGATTGGGGTGGCAAAAACTTATCATCCTCCAAATGCACACGCACTGCCTGACGCAGAGGCCGAGGTCCAGTCGCATTGGCGCCTCTCACAAAAAGGAATGAGAGTCAAAGCCCGTGAAATATTGAAACGTCCGGGAGATTACTTAGGCATATTCAGCGCGGAAGGAGACCGCTATGTCGGTGCTGTAAGTCACTACCCTTTTACGTCTATGTGGCCGATATCTTGAGTGACTTGTGCCTACATGCACAGGCTTTGCGCTCGCCAACATCTAGCAATTTCCTATTTGTCTCTGCTGGACATCGGGTGTCACTCACCACGGCGATGCGCTTAACGATGGCACTAAGCAAATATCGGATACCCGAGCCCATTCGGCTTGCTGACAAGATGGGACGCGAGGCTGCAACAAACTACGCAGAATAAAGTATAACATTGATGAGTCGCATCGTCGCATAGGTGGATGTATGTAATACACGGGAGCGTGGAGTAGCGGTTAAAGTATGCAACACAGCCAAAATAATCACGAGAAAAGCGAGGCGTCCATGATACAAACATACAGACCGAAAAGCATTAGTTCTTGTACCCCATGCGACGGGCATACTCGATCTCCTCCTCAAGCGTAATGCCGTCCGTGCCAGCCCAGTTGGCCGAACTTGTGCGTTTCCGGAATCGAGCGTGTCCAGTCTTGAACAAATCACCCATCTTGAGTGGTTGAATTGGCCCGAAAATGGCGGCCGGATTGAATGTCTCCTGGTCTTTGAGCGCTTGCATGAGCTCGTCTGGTTGGGCCCAGTCGGGGAAGTCTTTGCCGCGGTCCTCGTCCTCCGAGTCGGAGTACCTATAAAATTAAAATACGTAATTAGCACGGGCGCTCACGGGTTGAAAAACGGCCGGCGCTTACTCGCTGTTGATGTCTGGCAGTTCAATACTCTCGCTCTGTACTTCTGGCTCCTTTTGCGCAGCCTTCAGCTGTGCCTGGACTCTCGCCTGCATCTGTGCCTGCAGTGCCTGGCCGGGCGCGTCCGAAATACTCGCTTTCGCCTTCTTACTGATCGACCCACTAACGGATTTGAGGCTCGACGACGACCCAACGTGCTTGATCGTCTTGGTTGCAGAAGGTGGCGGCGCAAATGGATTAGTCGTGGACTTCATCGCAGATTTGAGTTGTGGAGGCTGGGAGGACGAGGCAGAAGATCCGGGGGCAGGTTTGACAATGCGCGATTTGGTTGCGGCGGTGTCCTTGAACACCGACGAGCCCATCGGTTTCTTCGTTTCGACAGGCTTCTTCTCCGCCTCTACCTTGCGCTTCTTGTTAGGATCTTCCTGGGCCTGCGCACCACACTCGTTATGGTCTATACAAAGTTAATACTGAGGCAGACGTACCTTTTTGACCACCGGCTTGACGCTCTTTGACGCAGCAAGTTCTTCGCGTTCCTTGCGCTTCTTCTCAAGCTCGCTAGATTTGGCCTTGTCCTCTTCAGCTTTGCGCAGCGCCGCAGCTTGCCTGCGCTCTTCCATGTCTTTCATCCTCGTCATCTTGCGATCTTGTTCCTCCGCAGCCTGTGCAGCACAGCAATGAACCAAGTTGAAACACCAACGAAAACGAACGGACAAACTTACCTTTTTAGCTGCGGCTGCTGCGAGCTGAATACTCTTTACCGGTCCCTTCTTGGTCATGGACCGGGTGTGGGCCACGGAAGATGCGAGAGAGGAAGTTGGATCAGAGGTCTAAAACGAGAACTATCAGGTTACCCACGTCGGTAGAAATCAAGTCGGTGACGTACGTTAGTATCCTCTTCAGCCTCCTCATCCACCTCGCCTTCAGCATCTAGATCCAGATCCAGCTCATCGTCAAGGCCAAGTGGGTCGCCTTCATTCGCGCCAAGCGTGCTCTGGGTCGTACTCTGCGACCAATGACTACGGGTCGGACCTTGGGGATCAAACACGCTTTCCACCTCCGTCGTGATCGTAGACTGCGTTTCAGTCCTAGGTGCAGGCTTAGCGGGAGCAAGCTTGGTGCCAGCGAAGAACCGTGCAGCCTCGGCTTTGGCAGCCGCCCGCACTGCGTCGGACGAGACTTTGGCCGAAACCGGGGCAGAGGGCTCAGCGGGGACGGCAAAGATGGGCGGGGCAGGTAGGACTCTGCGGACAGGCGGGGGCGAATTCTCCGGCGTGGTCGTGCGATTAGACAGAATCGATTCGTTTGCCCGTTGACTTTCCAAGGCATCTGTCGAGAGGGCAAATGGGTTAACTGTAGCAGCCTCATTCTCGACCAGCTGCTGAGGCTTGTTACCGAGAGATGCAGGCTTCTTCGGAATACCCAAGTCAGAAATGCTCATCCTCCGCTCGTCACCCGCCACATTGGATAATCCAACCGGGCCCAAAACAGGCGTTGTAGCGCTCCCGCTTCCCCCGGCACCCAAAGTCCTAGTAGCAGCGGGCGTCTTCCCGCTAGTACTCTTCTCCAACCGTGCCAACCGACTCCTCAAATCATCCAACATCGACCCGCCCGAGCCCCACCCGCTGCCGCCAGTACTATCCTCGTCCTTGAGCGGAACCTGCATCTCTGTCTGCTCATTGTCCGAAGATGACAGCGAATGAGAGGAAGAGGAAGAAAGCTTGCGCTGGTGCTTGGATGCACCAGGTTTCATAAGGACCGAGGACTTGCGCTTCAGCCGGTTGGAGTCTTCCGCAGGGGGCGCAGGGACGCTGGCAGCGGGGGCGGAACCATCGGGCTTCTTCCTCCAACTCGATTGCCTCAACTCTCGGTGCGCCGCACCCGACACGCTGGGCTCCCTCCTCAAATCCTTGAGTGACGGGCCGGTAAAAGCGCCACCTAGACCCCGAGTTGGATTCGCCAGGCGTGTCTGCGCGGGTTGAGGCTGAGCTAGCTGGCTTTGATTCTGCAAATTGCCACGGGAGACGGGAACAGGAGCTGTGGTTGGTGTCAGTTCGGGAGGGGGAGTAGGTTGACTTGTTGTCGAAGCTGGAACGAGCGCTGGCTCAGACCCAGAGGCAGGGACAGGTGCAGATTCGGTAGCCGAAGTAACTGGAGCTGGCCCAGCAGGTTCTGACTCCGGTTCGGCAGTTTTGGCGGGGGATCCTTGCTTCGAGCTTGGCGCGGGGGTGTCCTCTGAGGCAGGTGGACTGGGGAGTCGTTGTACAGGGGTCGGTGGTCGGTGGATTGGAGAGGAAACTGCCTTGACAGGGGTAGGGGCCGAGGTGGTTGTCGAGCCGGGGAAGGAAGCCGCCTTTGCTGGTTCGGGAAGGGTTAAATCTTGCTGAAGGACAGCAGGAACGGTGGGGGCGATCGGTTTATCTTCATGTGTCGCGATTTCTGTAATATCCGCTTCTTCCTCTTCTTCGGGCACCAGTGCTGTAGCCGGTTGAGAAAACTCTGAACGCGCATCTTCAAACCCTGCAATGGAATTTCCTTCGTCGTCTTCTTGGATGACCGACAGATCCACCTCAATTGGTTGAGATTCGGCTCCAGCAATAGTATCCGCAACTGAAGTCGGAGCCAAATTCAAACCTGGAGGTACGACGGGGCTTGGCTCTGTAGCATGTTCGGTAACCGGTGAGGACGGTTGAATGGTAAGCTTGGCCGTAAAGAGTTGTTGAGGGGTGATAGTATTCTCCTGTGGCTGCTGAGACGGTGGCGGTGGCTTTTCCGGAGATTCGGCGTCCCGAAAAGGTGACAGAGGATCGTCAACTGGGGCACGAGCAGGTGTCGGCACAGCAGGACTGAAGACCGGAACTCCAGGGCGAGAAAAAGTGGCGCGGGAGATGGAGTCACGGGTGTGTGGGGCGTCGTCGGTGGGTGTTTCGCGAGCTGTGAAAAGAGCGTTCTGGAAACGAGAGGTGCCCTTGAGCTGAGATTGTTTTGCAGGGGGGGAGAGCGTGGATATATTTTCCTTGTCCACTGGTTCCTCCTACACATGTATGAGCTTGATGGGGCGGTACGTGTGTGAGAAAGGCTTACGGCGAACGAGAGAGGCATAATAGGCTTGACTTTCTGAGCTGATGCATTGACTGCGCGAGTCCGTTTCGACGCGGTCTTGTTCCTTCCTGGAGTCTTGGCGAATTCAATTACGCTCCTATTCAGATAATTAGCAGAGCGTCTGGATTAATACGGAAGGGAACCAACTCGGGGCGTGGAGCGTTGAGAACGTCGTCAAGGTACTCGTGAAGGAAAAGATGGCCATGACACTGGACTTGATCCTTGAAGTCTGCACGACCTGGATCATTGGCCATGCGATTGCGGACGCCAGTTGCCCATTGCGCGAATCCTAAGGAGGCCATCGTGCTAGGAGTTAGGAGGAGGTTAGCGCCGACGAGCAACAAGACACGGTCACGTGGTCCCCCAGGGTCCTTTTTATTACGTACCCCTTTGTTGCTTCCCATCGTTTGTGTACCTCTGGTCTCGCTTCCCCCTTTCACTCATACCCGGTCTATGCCGGTGAGCGGTTTGGCTTTATGTCCTTGTAGCTCGTTAAATATGTATACAAAAAAACGGTCACGTGGAGGCTCGCGTGCGAGGCTGAGTCAGCTCAAAGGTTACTTGAAGTCCATTGATTCATTTGGCGTTGCCTTCAGACTGTTAATCAAGAACAATCACTTCCATGTGCGCGCTATAAATTATATATGTTTTACCAGGACATTACGATATAGCTGGTATACTGTTTCTGTCGCCGACTGACTTGTGTTACGGTTGTACACATGTCGGAAACTGTTCTACGCTCTTGTCCGAGAATCAGCTCACCACCAGCACACCGCTCTGGCATAAGAACAATGCCTCTAATATTCTTGTCAGCAACGCGACACTGAACGAGCCTCAATCACATAGCCGGATTTAATTCCTGACCAATAGGGGGTGCCAAGTCGCGCCTCTTTTCTTATCTTTCACGACGTACCTCTGCTCCAACAATATCTTGCCAAGAAGCGAGATATATGCGCCTGAACCAGTCGCGTTTTTATCCGCTCGACGTTGACCAAGCTCGCATAAACACATATAAACACTTCCCAACACCTGCTTCTCAGCGTCCTAGTCATCGCTTCCAGGCCATCCCTGCTATCCAGAATACCGTCTCTATGAATCGCCCGTTTTACAACCGCCAAGACGCGTTTGTTAGCGTTTGCCAGCAGCTCAGAGTTCCGAGAAGTAGGTTCAGATATTGTACATAAGTAGGTAAACAACCGCCATAGGTTCAATTTACAAAGGAATTTATCTGATTGGCCCTCTCATTCATATGGTCCAACCATCGCTGTATTAATACCGCATTATCACCCCTCAAGGCATTGATCCTCTCTTCGAGCTGAGTTATCTCGAGCTGGTACGCCTGCGCGTCGTCTATGAGTATTTGCAACGCTCGATTCTTCTCCATGATCTGTTCTTCGTGGCTCTGGGCGGCTCGCCGGAGATGTTCGAGTTCGAGTTTTGCCTGTTCGATGTGAGCAGCTCCATATAGTACTTGTAATAGCGTTCAACATAAACGCACAGCTTGTAATTCTCGGCTTTGGGCGGCCATTTGGAGTCGGTCGGCTTCGTCTTTTGCCTGGTTAGCACGGACAGCTCGAGATAGCATTCGCAGCTGCATTTAGCATAGCAAATATGAGTGCATCCTGGGGGTGGCTTATGCACGGCGTACGAACCTGCGTCTCTTCTACTAACCCACTTATCTCTTCGCGAAGATTATCCAGCATGCTTAACCTTCGTTCAGCGCCTGAAATTCCAAATCGAGGCGCACGCTTGTTCTCATCCTCGAACCTCTCTTTAATTTGGTATGGTTCCCTGTATGGTGCAGTTCCAGAGACGGACAAGATGCGAGGATCTCGCTAAGCCCACCTAGATAGCTCCGAGAGATCAAGGAATTGCGGTCCCCCAAAGTCCCGTATAACACGCAGCAAGCGGTCAATACGCTTTGATAGCAACGCACACTGCTCATCGTTATAACCTTGCACCTGCCAGCAGCCACGGAAATACGTTGGTTAATCCTATTCATCAAAGTAAATCAAAAGACAAACCTTGACGTCATCGATTAAGCTACTCGCGGCGCGTTGCAGCTCGGAGAACCCAGGCAACGGCATCATAGCAGCATGTATCGTCGCAGACGTCGTGGTATTCCACGCAGAGGCCGGAGGCTGCATCATGGGGCTTCGGGGCCTTTGGAACATAGTTTGGCGTTTTTAACTCTTTAACCGCAACCGGTAGGGAAAGGCAATCGATCCAGTAACCGTACGAGAAACGAGGCAGCAGTTCCGCGTTTTGCAGTAATTATCGACGCTCGGAAGAGCAAGCTGTTGGTCGGAGTTGTCCATCAGCATTAAACCTGTGGCGGGCATCGCACGAGCGCCGAAGACGTCAAGTTACCCGGTAACACCGAGTCCAAACAAACACACACTCCAACCGGCCTCATCCGGGGATGGTCAACCCCCCTGCTGAACGTCAGAGCTGGCCAGTTAGTTAACGGGCACCTGAAAAATCTTCACGACATACTTCGACCATGTTACCCTTTTCATGCGCCTAGGGATCCCGTGCACCTCACGCAACGTTTTGCGCCGTAGTGTGCCACCAATAATCTGCAACAAGAACCTGCTTCTACGCCCATGTTTCATGAGTTGCAATGTGCTGAGGTCCTCGCCTGTGGCTCAGTAAGCTTGCGAGCTAGACAATAGATTGTTAGCTAGCGGAGGATTGTGAGGGCTCGATATTCAGAGAGAGACAGTGGGAGGATGATGTTTTAGAGGCGTTGGGCAATGTCATTTACGGATAAGTCGATGCCGAGTGCTTCAGCTACAAAAAAAAAAGCCCTGTTGCCCCCCTCGCTGCAAGCCTGACTCATTTTGCTTGCCTTGTCTACCAAGGAACTCAAACATCGCCCGGTCAACTGGTAATGGAAGTTCACACCCCTCTGGTCAGCCAAGGTGCCGGAAATCCTGGTAGAAGGAGCAAGACACCGATGAAATGAAACACGCAAAAATAAAATGAATATCTTGTGAATTTCACCATTCTTTTCTGGAGGGTAGCACTGGAAGAACCTCCTATTCTTCCCAGAGGCTGAAACCTGCGCGCTACTATTTTCTCGACGTTTGCTTCAATGCATCCTTGTGATAGAGCGGGGTGTATGCGCTACGCATGGAATGCCTCATGGGTGGTGGAATAATGGACGGTGAACGTGATCAGAGGTGTTGTCGGTTGTTTGCAGTGATGGAAGCTCCGCGAAGTTACGATAGCAGTTCAAGGCACGGTGAAGCCTATTGCTCTGTCAATACTCGGCTGCCGGGATGTAAGGCGAGCTCAGAGCGTGCAAAGGGGGCCGGGTGGGCATCACGATGCCTAGAGGCGTACCGGTTTATTAATTGCGCCCGAAGAAGCTAGGGTGGCAACCGGGCGTTGGTTTCAGCTAGTATCGTAATGCCGGTGCCGGATCATAGCCTAAGCCAGAAAGATGCGCCGCCTAGAACGTGTTCTTAATTTGGATAAGCGTCTAGTCCCTAGTCACCGGGCTTGAAAGATCAGGCTGACCAGAGGCTGGCCGTGTATGGCAAGCACACCGTGGTGACCTTCAAGTTTCAATGCAGCCGTGAAACGAACGCGACCGGCGCCCATGACTGTGTCAGCGGAGGCCGTTAATTTGCCAGACCTTTCTTGGGCGACATCACCTTCCCCGACCGATAGGGTGTGCTTAGTCAGCAGGGGCGAACTAGAAGCCTTGAGCAACATGGCTCGTTCCTCTCTCTGTGGTTTTCGCTTTCACCACCACCACCATGTTCAGACGGCCGTCGTTCAACAACACCACGGCCAAGCCCGAGCCCGTCGAGCACACCCGCCAGAACACCCCCAGCGGTGGTCTGACCGTGCCCAACACACCTTCGACCGCCGAGCCTCAAGTTCGCGGCCACAAGCCGTCGACGGCCTCGTCGCTCCAGCCCCTTTCGCCGTCTGCGGGCGGCGCACCCCACGTTCCGACGACCCCGCTCACCACTCTCTATCTCGTCAGCGGACTCCCCAAGTCTCCGCACACATGGACGCTCGCTGACACCGACTCGGTCGCGGGCCTTCACCATGCAGATGGCGCCGTCGGTCGCTGGTGGCGAGCAGAGGTCCTTGGTTCAAGCGTCAGCCCAGGCGTCGGGCGCTCGCGCAAAAAGTCGAAAAAGGAGCGCAAAGAAAACGGCGCAGAAGGCGTCATCCCTGACGGGGCCAAGGCTAGTCCCCGCAGCTCTGGCGCGCTCGGCAAGGCCGACCTCGGGCGTATGCTTAGCAAGGCCCTCAAGCTCTCGTTTCCGCGCGAAGTCGAGATTGTTGCAGCGACGCTTCAGCCCGCGAGCACGACCCACACTTTTACTTTTCAGGTCCCGGCCAACGCTTCGTCGGGTGTTGGTCAGTCTCATTCGGCCCAGGCGGCTCATTTGCCTGGTCTGCGCAACAGCGTCATGTCGTCCAGCACCGCTGCGACGTTTAACCACCCGTATGTCGACCCTACACTACCCCGTCCGTCGAGCACTTATCTCGGTCCGCCCTCGAGTGCCCACTTGCCGCCAAGCACATCGCCAACTTCTTCATCCGACCCTACTGGCGACCGCGGGCTGATAACTTATCACGGAGTTTGCCTCACCGTATGGTCTCACGCCGACGAAGAACGCTCCCTAGCGATCCGTCGCGCCCTCGAATCTGCTGCCCGTTCGCGTCGTGGTTCGGGTGCTTCGGCGGGTACGGCTACTCCTAATACGCCCCTTCGTCGCACCAAAGGCAGTGCTGCTAGTCCCGGCGGCCCTTGGACTGATGCCGAAGAAAGCGAGACGGATGCTTTCAGCATGAGCGAGAGCGACGCGGACGTTATGAACCCGAACGGGGTTGGCATGGGCGCGTCCAATCTCTTCTTGCCTCAGAACACCGTATTCTGGCTTCCATACGCCCTCAGTTCGTCCAACATCCAATTGATTAATTCAATAGCGGCACTAACACGTTGCTCTAGCCCTCGTATCCAGACACCCCATTTACGATCTAATGCGTGACTACCTGACCCTTAGCTGGGCTAGATTTAGCAAAGACGTTCAGTCGCACACCCTGTGAGTGATATTCATCAATTGGCGCTCCGTTTCAGCGATTGATCTCTTTGATGTGCATCACAGCCAAATCTCCAAGATTCTCGAGTTCCCTGCACCTCGTGCGGGTGATGTCATTCGACTCGACGCGTCGCCTGCAAATGAAACCGAGACTCTAGAGGTCGTGTGTCGGTTCCCGGGCGGACTTGACTTTGGACGCGGCTTGGTCGATGTTAATGTACGTGGGGTTGAAACTTCCGACTGCTCTTTCTTAACCCCTTTTGCAGTTCACGATGTGGCCGCTGTTCCGATGCTTGAATCTCGACAACATTCTCACAATCTGCGAGGTAGGTGCTTCAGTCTAACGCTAGGACGCGTACTGAATCGGTTTCAGCTCGCTCTTGCCCCAACTGGGAGAATCTTGTTCCTTTCTCGCCACCCGGCCATGCTCGGTATTGCTGTC